>PVKB01000586.1:589027-665266 GCA_004027205.1 Ctenodactylus gundi
CCTTGCAGGTAAGAATGACGCAACTTGAAGGATTTTAAGTAATCGTAATTTAGAAGGCATTAGCCAACTGTAGCAATAAAGATAAATAGAATGGGCTAAAGTTCCTGAGTGGACTGAGCATATTGAACTGTTTTGGGTTTTTTTTTCCCCCTGTTGGAGAATATTTATTGATTCTGATTGTGTATTAGTATTGGGGGTTGATCTAGGCACACACCTGGCCTATTGAAGGAAAGAGAAGCCAGTAAGGATTTTTGTGGTTTAATACAACAGAGATGACAAGTAAGAGATATTCTCTTCATAGGACATTTTTGATATTTGCATTTGTAAAAATTATAAAAAGCTAGGTAGAAAGTTCTGAAGGGGAAAGTACCATTTCCTTTGGAGTTAGGTCTGATAGCATTTAGGAAACAACAACTAGCGGCGGGAATGGTCCTGAATACAGGCATTGAAGAGCCCAAGGCACTACAGACAGTGTGAGTTAATAGTGAAGTGCTACAGCTGCTCTTAACCTGGATGCACTTGCTAATTCTGGCTATAGCTGAAATGTTAGAAGTCAGACTGCCCAGGCTGTACCTCCACCACCTGGAACAGGAAGTGGAGAAACCAACAGAGATCTTGGCTTTTATATGTGATGAGGAACTTGAAGAACCTCAAAGGCAGAGCCTGTGTCTTTCTTAAGATGTTTGCCATAACTTAAAGATTCATGTCTTGGTAAGTTCAAGAGCTAAGCTGAGAGCTTCTGATGGCAGAAGTGAATTTTCCATACTCTTCCTGGGTTAAGGAGTTAAAGATGCACTAGGTTATCATTGAAAACCTTGGAAGCCAGACAGAGCGGCAGAAGAGGCAACAAGCCTTAGGAAAAGGAGTTAATCAGAGTAGATTGAGGTTGACCAAAACTATGTTCAGGCCTAACCAAGCTCAACCCTCATTAGGTTCAGTTGATCAGTTTTTCACCTGGTCTGCCTGACAGAAGGGGGAAGAAAATCCCTCTCTGAAAATAATGACATTGTTTCCAGCGGCTGGCAGTCTTTTATATACTGTCCAGTACACAATGAAAAAGTACTAGACATGAAAAAGGAAGACACTAGAAATGAGGGTAACGTTTCAGGGAGATAAAAAATTCACCCCATTGGAAAACTATCATAGTTCAATTAGCTCTACTTTAAATGACATAGCTTTAATATATATAAAAATGAGACGTAAAGGAGAAAATAAACTAACAATATTAGTGGAAGATTAAAAATATCTTTTTCAATAGCTTGCAGAGCTGGCAGAAGTGTACAAAATATCTGAATAAAACTGAATGAACTGTATTGATATACAAGCATTGTACTTTGTAATTTATGTTTCTTAACTGTACATGAAAAATTTAATGAATGATCATAAGCTTTAACACATTTCTTAAACCGCAGAAGTACTTTATAGAAGGAAAAGTGCAGTGCTGTTCAAAGTGCAGGCTGACAAAAACGTGATTTTGAGAAGATACCTTACTCTCTGAGAGAGAAAGCAGAGGAAAGAAACTGAGTGAAACCCTTCCTTTCCCTTCCTTTCCCTTCCTTTCCCTTCCCTCCCCTCCCCTTCCTTCCCCTCCCCTTCGCTTCCCTTCCCATGATTGATAAATAGTTGATTCTGTGGACACCGATGCCCTTACAGAGCAGTGTTTGGGACTGACACTAAGATGTTGAGTAGGTTAAAGAGGTGTATAAATACTAAAACATAACCAAATACAAGGAATTAGAATAAAAAATTAGATCCCCAAAATAAAAGACCCATTCAAAAATGAGCAATTAAAATGAATAAACATTTCTCAAAGGAAGGACAAATGACCAATAAATACATGAAAAAATATTCAGCAGAGAGAAATACAAATCAAAACCATCTTGAGATTCTCTGTTAATCTATTAGAATGGCTGTCATTAAGGACGCAAATAACAATAAGTGCTAGTGAGCCGGTAGGGAAAAAAGAACCTTGCTTCATTGTTGGCAGGAACATGAACTAGTGCAATCTCTATGGAAATCAGTATAGAGATTTCTTTAAAAACTAAAAATAGAAATTTGATTTAATCCAACCATACTTTTTTTTGAGACAGGGTCTCGCTCTGTAGCCCAGGCGGCCTTGGACTTAAGGCAATCCTCCTGCCTCAGCCTCCCAAGTGCTGGGGTTACAGGCATGTGCCACCTTGCCCAGCTTTTGTGGTCTGGGGAATCTAACTGGAGTACTTAGCACTTGACTTAGCACTTGCTATATGCTTGCTTACTTATGTTTATAGCAGCATAGCTTATAATAGACAAGTCTTATAAATGACCTATATGCCCATCAGCAGATGAATAAAGAAAATGTGATACACAAACACACACACACACACACACACACACACACACACACACACACACGATCACATACACACCCCACTACTTACTGAACCATAAAGGAGGATAAATTTGAGTTAGGTATGGAAAAGTGGGTACACCCTGAGACCATAATGCTAAGTGAAATAAATCAGGCACAGAATGTTAATTATAATATGGTTTATCTTACATGAGAAACACAAAATATAAAGATCAAAAAATACAGGAAGATGATAGAAAACAAAGTAGAATTTGTAGAGATAAGGAGGGACTGTAGGAGTGGGAATTCAAGGAAAGGAAGAGGAAGTAAAAATTACTAAGATGTGATATGTATGTCTACCATTCCTTCATACGAATGCACTCATGTATTGCAAACATATTCTAATAAATATAAAAATAAAATACTTCAAAAATGTCTTTATGTACAGATGACATGGTTATATACATAGAAAATGCAAAATCATTTGAAGATTATTTGGATTTATAAATGAATTCAGCTAGGTTGCTGTATACAAAGATCAATATAAATGTTGTATTAGTTGTATAAGTTGTATTAGTTGTATAAGTTTTTTTTTTTTTATGTACCATAACAAATAGGGAACAAAATTTTAAAATTATACTGACATCAAAATATCAAGTGCACAACATAAACTTACAACATATTAAAAGCAACAAATATTGAGAAAAATATTAATAGAGTGGCATGCCATGCTTATAGATTATCAATTGCATATTTTAAGTTTTTCTTACCTACCTTAATATATAGAATCGAATGAATCATTGTTCTGTACACAGAACATGGTGTACCATATGTTATACAATGAGTGAATTTAGATTTCAAAATTTATGTGGAAATGCAAAAGCCTGAGGATAAAGAAGGCATTCTTAGAGAACAGCAGTATAAGGATATGCATTGTCAAATATGAAGATTTATTACAAACTTAAAATAATTGACAGTGTTGTATATGTACAAGGATAGAGTAACCAATGAAAAAATGCAGAGTTTCAGAAACACACACATGTACAAGGTCACTGGATTTATGGGAAAAGTCTCAGTGAAGTGCTCTTGAGAAATGAGATGGTCTCCCCTACAAGTGACCTTATCATTTAAAGCTCTAATTTTAAAAGGAATGACAATCGTATTAAATTAAGAACCTGTATTAATAAATGCATCATTAGTGAATAGTGAACAAGTATAATGCAGAGTGCAACAAAGCATTTATAATGTATTTTGAAGGACTCATATCTATAATGTATGAAAAAGTTCTTGAAATCAATAAAAAAGACAATGGAAAAATGCGACGAGCTTAAATAGATACTTATAAATATGAAAAGATGGTCAACTTCATTACCGTCAGAAAAATGTAAATTAAAACAACAATAAGACATCATTGTAGTCCCACTGGCACATTTCTTCCTTTGTATCCATAATTGTACATCTGTGCATTCAACGAATCAGGACTCAAAAATATTTTTCAAAAAAATGTGTATCGAACATGTATGTACCTCCTCACTTATCATTAATCCCTAAATAACATAGTTCAACAAGTATTTACGTAGCATTCACATCATATTAACTATTATAAGTGGTGCAGAGATTAATTGTTCTTTTTAATTTTTTTTGAGATAGGGTCTCTTTCTGTATGAGATTATTTAAAGTATATGAGGAGCTTAAAGTACATAAGGAGCTTAGGTGTCTGTGGAATTTGGTATCCATGGAGGGACTGCTGGAAACAGTCTCCCATGGACTACTTACTATATGACTGAGCAATATGAATGATTTTCACAAAAATTAGGGTGAGTGAAATAAGTTGGGTGGTAAAGCATATACACAGCCTATTATGGTTTGGATCTAGACTGTCCCCCAAATCCTCACGTATTTGGATGTTGTGCAATATCTATGGATTGTATGTGCTGTTAAGAAGTAAGCCTAGTTGCGGCTTGACTTGGAAAGGGTGGATTTGGGGGAAGGACGCTGCCTGGAAGGTTATACACTAGCTCTACTCTGCCCTGCTTATTCTGCTTCCTGTTGTAATGTGGTGGACGGCCTTTCTCTGACTAGGACACTTACATATGCTTCCTCCATTGCTGTGGCTTGTGAGTGGACTAAGAAAGGCCTGAAACCATGAGCTAAAATAAACTTTTCCTCATGTAAATTTTAAGTATTAAATAATTTTGTTCCAGCAACAAGTTAGTAATTAACACACAGTCTGATTCCATTCACATAGAATACCACAGTTCCAAGTTCCAACGATGAGTATTGAGATGATACTGTCATTGGAGTGCATGGTGTGACTGAAAGGAAGCACTAGGAAAGGTTTCTGAAATGTTGATGAAGTTTTGTTTCTTCATCTGGGTACTGCTTAGACACGTTGCTCAGTGTGTGACAATTCCCTGACCTGTATACTTATATACACATGTACACTTTTCCCATTCTTTACCATACTTCAATAGATGTTAAAAATGTAACAGGGTCCATATTTTAAGCCATCTTGGTCACTGAATGTGTTCTTATTGGTTGAGTTGATTTTCAAAACTACTCTCAGGTCTCCTCCAGTACTTGACTGTCACTGCTTTTGATTGGGCCTGAGGGCTGGCTGCAGCTGAAAGTTCAGTTGAGAACTCATTTGACCAGTAGTAGGAAGGGCGGGGAGGAGAAATGGGGAATCAGTGTGTGTTGAGTGTAGGTGAGAAGAAAACTTGTCTACTTGTAGATGTAAGGGTCTCATCTTATTCAGAGTTCATAAAGATTAATGTGTATGTGTCTTTAATTGAAATTTATTTTAGGAAAAGAAGGCTAGTATCTCTAGAACCTGTATAATTTGCAAAATTTGAAATAAATGACTCATTTTAAATTTGTAAATTTATATGTTTGTACACGTGCTTATTTGCATGGAAATAACTTGTAAAATAAGTGATATTTTAAGTGCTAACTTTTTATGTCAAGTTTTTTCTTAGCAGTAGTTTTGCTTAGCAAATTGTATGAAGTCATCTTTTCACTTACAAATTTTGTATTCAGATTTCCTCTTTTTTTATTTTTGAGACAAGGTCTTGCTTTATAACCTAGGCTGGTCCTGCACTCACTATGGAGCCCAGGCTGGCCTTGGACTCTTACAGCAGTCCTCCTGTCTTAGCCTCCCCACTGCTGGGATTACAGGCATGTGTACTCAGATTTCTTGAGTATACATTACTAAGAATATAATTAATAAAGTTTGTCCATACTAAATGGTTTCATATTTTTTTAAAGGTGGTATGTTATTTTGCTATGATATTGCCATGTATCAGAGTAAAGATGGCAAACCATTGAATCGGCTGATGGCCAGTAGAGGGCGAAGTTTCAAGCAGATGTCACTTGCTCTTGTGCATGAGGTAGGTAGGTAGGTAGGTATTTTCCTAAGTCCTCCAACCACATCTTTGTGTACCCTGTGGAGTCTTTCCTTCACTTTGAAACATTTCCTTTATCTTAATTAATGTAAGTTGCTTTTAAAAATTACCAAAATGGCCAAATAAACAGATGTTAAAATATTTTGATATATTTCCAGAAGAAAGTGGCACAGTTCTCCTACTGTCAGCCTGATTATTGGAGAGTGGTATCTAAACATCTGGATTGTTTCATCAATTTCTAGTAATGAACTACAGAAATGATCCTTGAAAGTATAGTCTTTGTTTCATCAATTTCTAAATTCCGTTGTTTATAATAAATTTAAAACTTATTTAAAGAAAAAACTATGGCCTATTTTTTAAAGTTTTAATCCTTTGTATGTAAGGTATCAATACTTACACTTTATGAGTGAGATTAACAGTATATAATAGTGTATGTTGGAAAAACCCTTGGTTTAGTGTTTACTTTACTTTTCCTCTGACCTGCCTTTTAAGGTAAAGTTATGTGATACCATTAAATGACTTGCATGAAATTTGATCATTGCAAATGACAGCAAAACCAGAGAAAAGAAGGAAGCTGCAAAGCACTTTGGAAAATATATTTTAAAAATGTTGTAACATTCAGCTTGATAAAAATTAAAATGTGTGCATGACTAACAAAACAAAATGTCACAACAGAAACATTTATATAATTCAAACATAGGTTATGAAGAAAACTATGTTATAGATGGAAATACATTAGTTATAAATGAAAACAAAATTTTAATAGTTTTGATGTCAAAATAATTACATGTCTAAAATATGTGTATGTAAAATCTTATGTTTTGATGCATAATTTATAAATTCTCATTAATTTATATTAATTATACTGTGTATTTTACTAGTTGTCTCTTGTCATTTGTAGAAGAGTGTATCACAGTTGACAGAGTTTTAAAGATCTATGTTTATTTTACGTCATTCATTTTCTTTTCCTGTATTTAGAGTTGAAATTGTGTAGTTATTTGATCAAGGGCCTATATGATTAATAAAGTGTCTTCATTTAACTAAAGAGTGAAGGGGTGTTGGGAAAAGTAATTTTTTGGGGGAAGAAGAGAGAAAGTTGTAGGTGATTTCTACACTGATCGTCCCAGGCATCTCATTCTCTTCCATTTTCTGAAAGTTGGTAAAGAATTTTTTTTTATATATTTGGTAGAAATTCCTAGTGAAACCATGTAGGTGGGCCTGGAGTTTTCTTTATAGATATTTTGTAACTATACTGCTGGTCTTATGGAATGAGTTAGGAAGTATATGCTTCTTCTAAAGGAGTCTGTAGTAAAGCAGTATGATTTATTCTTTACATGTTTAACTATTCAGTGAATACATTTCAGATGGGGTTTCTATTTTGGAGATTATTAATAATTGATTAAATTTTGTAATATGTATAGTCATATTCAATAATATATTTATTCTTGCATGAGTTTTGGCGGCTTGTGTTTTCCAAGGAATTGGTCCCATTTCATCTTAGTTATTCAATTTGTGGGCATGGAATTGTATGTGGTATCTTTTACGGTACTTTTAATATCCATAGGGTCAACAGTGATATACTATCTTTACTTTTAATATCCATAGGATCAACAGTGATATACTCTTTCAGCTTTTAATCATTTGTTTCCTCTCTCTCTCTTTCTCTTTCGTTATTTTGACTAAAATTTTGCTGATTTTTTAAACTTTAAAACAATTAGCTTTTAGCTTTAGTTTGGATTTGGTTCTTGTTTTCAATTTCATTGATTTTTGTTCTTTTAAAAATTTTTTCATCATATGATTTTGGATCTAATTTATTGGTTTTCTATGTTCCTAAGGTGGGTACTTGTTGACTGATTTTAGATTTTTCTTTTTTCTAATGTATAAGTTCAGTACTGTAAATTTTTCTCTAAACACTACTTTTGGTGCATCCATCCTACAAATTATCATAAATTTTGTTTTCATTTAATTCAAAACATTTTAAATTTTTAAAAAATATATTCCTTGATTTTTTGATATTTATGAAAAATTGTGTCTCTTGAATCCTCTTATTTTTGGGCATGTTTTAGCTATCTCCTTAATGATTTTAAGTTCCCTTATGGTATTGGCACAACCATTGTGTGACTTCTAATTTTTTAAATTTGTTTTATTATGTTTTATGGACTGAATGTTGTCTATCATGGTGATTCTGTGTGAGCTTGATAAGAATGTATATGCTGTTGTTGCTTCAAATACGCCAGTTATGTCCAGTTGATTTGTGATATTGTTGAGGTCAACTATGTCCTTCGTGATTTTCTGGATCTGTCTGTGATTGAGAAATGTTAAAGTCTCTAACTATAACATTGATTCATCTATTTTAAGAATAATTCTATCATTTTATGTGCACATATTTTGATGCTTTGCTGTCAGACACAACACTTTTAAGGATTACTATTTCTTCTTGGGAAATTGCCTCATTTATTATTATGTAATTTCCTTTTTTATTCTGACAGTATTTCTTGCTGTGAACTCTGTTTTGAGAATAATATAGGTGCTCCTAATTTCTTTTGATTGGCATTTGTCTCTATCCATTTACTTTTGAACTATATTTAAAATAATTGGATCTCTTTTTTTGATTTACTCTTTATCTTTTAACTGGTTCATATAGATAATTTACTTTGAAAATAATTACTGATATGGTTTAATTGATACCTACCCTATTTGCTATTATTTTCTGTTTGTTGATTTTGTTCTTTGTTCCTAATTTTGTTTTCTTTTCCTCTGTCTTGTGGTTTTGGTAAAAATTTTTATATGGTTTTGTTTCTTCCATTTTTTTCCAGCCTACCAATTATGCTTATCTTTTTACTTTGTGTTTTTAGGGTTTGCAACTAATGACACTTTACTTTCAAATGCTTTATCAGTTCATATGTAGGGTAAGTACCCTACAGTTATAAATAACCCTGATTCCTCTCATTCCTTATATCATAATTCTTATTCCTTTCATTTATATATAGGTATTTATAGTAAAATGCATCATTGCTATTATTATTTTGAACAAATTGTAATCTATTAAGTCAAGCATAAGAATATAAGTTTTTATTGTACCTTTCCTTATTTCTTCTCTAATGTTAGTAGTTTTTTATATCTGAGTTTCTAATCTGTGTTCAGTTTCCTTCTCTCTTAAAAACATATCTTTATCATTTCCCGAATGATAGGTTTACTAGCAACAAATTCCACCAATTTTTGTTTGTCCAAGAAAGTTTTCTTTTCCCTTTACTTTTGAAGAATCATTTCATAGGATACAGAGCTCTAGATTGGTAATTTTATTCTCTTAATACTTAAAGTTACTTCACTCTGTTCTCGCTAGCATGGCTTCTGAAGAAAAAATAGATGTACTTCTTACCTTTGCTCTTATGTAGGTAAAGTATTTTTCTTTTTTTTGGAGATTATTTTTTCTTTGGTTTTATGTAGTTCTAATATCATATGCTTACCTGTTAATTGTGGGACATTTATACTACTTGATAGTGTCTGAGCCACTTTTATTTGTGATTTGATGTTTGATATTAGTTTAGGAAAATTCTTCAATTATTATTACTTTAAATATTATTTTCTTTCCTTTTCTCTGTCTCTTCCCATTGTATTTATGTTGCACTCACTGTAACAGTCCTTGGATTATTTTCTCTTATTTTTAATCTGCTTTCTCTTTGCTTTTCAGTTCTGGAAATTTCTATTGAGTCATCCTCAAGCTCAGAAATTCTTTTCTTGGTGTGTCCAGGTGACTGATAGACCCATCAAAGACATTTGTTGCTTCTTTTACAGTTCTTTTGATCTCTGGCTTTTTTTTATAAAAGAATTTTTGTCTATCTCCTAACAGTATCCATTTTTGCCTGTCACCTCCTTTATCTGTTACAGCCTTAGCATATTGATCATGGTTATTTTAAATTCTCAGTTTGATAATTCCAACTTTTCTGACATATCTGCATCTGATTCTGATGTTTGCTGGGTTTTTCAAATTGTTTTTTGACTTTTAATATGCATTATAGTTTTTTTCCCTGATGGCTGGATACTGCCTAGTAGCAACAAGGAATTAAGCTAAAATAAGCTTTAATAGTATAGTAGCAAGGTGTGGCAGTGGGAGCTCTCCATAGTCATACCATTATTTCTTATTTTCTTAGGGAACCTGTAGCATTATAGTCCTTCAGGTGAGGCAGGATGGGCAGAGTGAGCTGGAATTGTGTATTTCTTCTTCTATCAAGAGGGCCAACATATTTTTTCCCAGGTAGTTAGGCTCTGATGAAACTCCATTATGTTAGACTCTGTTAAATAGTTTCCTTTGATGTCAGACTTCCTTAAGAGCAGAATGCTCTGTTGTATTTTATAGTGATTTCTTTTGCCCTCCCTTCGGGTAAGACAGGGTGATGTTTCTCCTGTGTTCACTCTGAGAACCTGCTTGAGCTCCTGAAGTAAAACTCATAAAGGTAGGAAATCTAGTGACCAGTCCAAACCTGGAGTTTTTAATTCTCCAACTTGTGAATACTTAAACTCTAGCCATTCATCAAGTACACTTCCAAGTTTTCTACCCTGGCAGTGTTCATCATAGAGGTTTCTGCTTAAGGCATCCGGCTCAATAAGTTATGATTCTCTGGACTGGCCTTTATGTCTCCAGTTTGAGGGGCTGCCTCTTATTCTGTGACCTCAGTTCTCTTTTAAATCTCAGAAGACCTAATGATTTTTATTTCTTCAGGTTTTTACTTCCTATTAGGATAATATCAGAACTTGTAAGTTTCTTAAATGCTAGACTAGAAATCACTGCTCTGCTCTTCCCTTTTTTCCTGTTATTCCTTCCTTGTTTCTTTCTCTCTTTCTCTCTTTCTCTCTTTCTCTCTTTCTCTCTTTCTCTCTTTCTTTCTTTCTTTCTTTCTCTCTCTCTCTGCTCTCTCTCCTTCTCCTCCTTCTCCTTCTCTTTCTCTTTCTCTTTCTCTTTCTCTTTCTCTTTCTCTTTCTCTTTCTCTTTCTCTTTCTTTCACATGGGGTTTCATTCTATACTCTAGGCTGATCCTGAACTCACTAGCCCAGGCCAGCCTTTAACTCAGGTCAGTTCTTCTGCCGCAGTCTTCCAAATGCTGGGATCACAGGCGTGTGCTGCATGACCAGCTAATTTTTGAGTGCCAGGGTCTTTGCTCATGTTAGACAAGCACTTTAACCACAAGCCACACTCCTAGCCCTGGCTCTACATATTTTGAAGTGTTACTTTGTTTTGCCTAAAATGGCTTGTTGGCATTCTGAAGAATTGTGTGTTAGCTATAGCTATATAAAGTAATTTTCAGAACCCACAGTGAAGTAGTTTGAGGTAGTTATGTTATGGAATCTGATACAGTCCCTTGAAAATATTGCATCTCTTTGGTGCTTTTTGTTTTGTTTTGTTTGTTTTTGATGTGTGTGTGGCATTGGTATTATGTATTAAGTTCATGATCTCTGGCAAGTGCTCTACCATTGAGCTCTCCCCCTAGACCATATCCCTTTTTTATTTTATTTTATTTTATTTTATTTTGAGACAACATCTCACTTTGTGGTCCATGCTGATACTGGCCTTACTAGCCCTGGCTGGCCTTGACCTCACATAAATCCTCCTGCCTCAGCCTCCCAAGTGGTGGGATTACAGGCTTGCACCACCATGTCTGGGCATATCCCTTTAGTTTTTAGAACTTTTTGTTCTTTTACTTTTCTTAAAATGGTATTGTTCCATATTACTTTAGAATGAATCACAGATCTGGAGCTAATCTGGGCTTAGCATGACATACCAGAGCAGTCATACATAATTATTATTTTGCTTAGATTTCGCTAAAACTAAAGTGGCTTCTCTGTTTGCTCGGGGAGACATATGTGGTCATTTGAAATCAGCCAGGCTTCCCCAGACTCAGGTGCCTTTCCTCTTCTTCTCTGATTGGTACCTTCTCATCACAAGACTAATGCTTCTGTGAAGGAGGAAGCTGACAGGAATCAGTCTCCTTCCCTGGGGCTTGCTGCTGAGCTTGTCGTTCTTTTGCATTTCTAAAGGTAACATATCACCTAAAGTGGGCGATGCTGATGTGTCTCTGGTGAGAATGGCAGTCTTGCTTCATTATTTTCTCCATTCTGGGCACATGCAAATTTCCCTGGTTCCTACCACTGCTACCGAACCTATTTCTTCCTCAGCATAAGATAATGAGCTGCTCCTAAAATTTTTATTTTACAGAAGCGTTATGTAGACTTATTAGAAGCTCTACTCTGAAAGAAATGTTTGGTTCAACATTTCTTTTCTTCCAAATTGATCATCATTGGATTCTGTGGACTGTATAAATTAATTTTTTCTTTAGATTTTTTCATACATGCTCAAATGACATGTGTTTTAACCAATTATTTGAAAATGAAATATATTTTCTTTTTTTTTTTTGATTACCCCCTTTATTTTAAAAACACATTTCTTATGAAGTACATGGGGCAGTATTAGCACTCATGCAACATGAAACAATTAAATGAAATTGTGTATAATAATGGAAAGAAATGGTATCTGTGGGTATATCAGATTCTTTTTAAAAAATACAGCGAAAAGTATAGTTTGCTGTGTTTTGGATGCTTCATAATTGCCATGTGGATGTGAGTTGTTATGGTAACTGAATTTCCCCCTTCTATTAAATAACAGAGTAAATGGTTGGTTGAGATGTGATTGAACTGTCAGCTGTCTAGCTAATGTTATCCTGATGGGACATGGGGAGGGGTCAGAGAGGAGGATGGCAGGAAGGGAGGGGGAAGAGGGAGATAGAGAGTGAGAAGAGTGTTGTCTTGAGAGCACCTATGAAAAATGACTGTCATTTCAAAAGGTGTACTCAACAAGCCTTTCCTTCCCCCTTCTCTTTTCACTGTTTGTCAGGGGACCGAAATAAAAAAAAAATATTATATGCCAGTAAGATTACTATTGACAGAAAATTGGGGCCACTGTCATTCATATATATAAACAGTGGGTCATTGAGTGGCTTTTTGGGAGTCTTTAACACCATGAAAAAGTGGCTTTTCTTCTGGGAAAGTGGGGAAAAAAGGTGTCACAAAACCAAATATAGTGGTTTGGTACTTATTTGTGTATTTGTGTAATGTGAAAAGTTAAAAACCTTTATTATCTTGTTCTGTTTTAATACTTCTGTTCTTTTGATGACAGTGTGTATATCTGAGGAATAAAAACACTGCCTTAGTTTATGGGATTGGAATTCTAAAATTCAGAGCAGATGTTTCTTCGCCTGTACCATTCTAAAGAACCTCATCAAAAATATTTTCTTGCTTCATTTATAGTATTTATAAAGGGCAATTAAAATGTGTATTTTGTAGATGCTGTAATTGTATTTGTTAAGATCATTCAGGAAACAGAAGACACTGCTACTTTTGGGGCAATGTATTCTGAACAGTAAGTTAACATACTAGATGACTATGTCATCCCCTTAAGTAAAACTTGTATCAGCAAGAAAACAAGAGTACTTTTTTATTTTCTCTCCATATATCCCCTTCCATCTGTGAACTGTGTTTCTGAGCAGGATATTTTTTTGTTGAGTCAGTATTTTAGGTGCACTTATTTAAGACCTGTATGATGCACATAAAAATGTTTAGGGAATTTCAAAATACAAAGTTTATACTTCCTTCTTTTTTTCATCATTCCCTGTATTTTTATGTGATGCCTAATGTTAAGTTAAATAAAGGAGTTACAGAAAGTTAAGTATCACATGATTTCTCTTATATGAGAAACTCAAACTATATATCGATTAAAGGGTAGAATAAAAGAGATGGCAGACTTTGGAGATGAGGAAAGGAATGGGGACAGCAAAAGGGTCAGAAATGGTCAAGTTATAAAATATACATCTGTCAATTCTTCAAAACAAATCTAATTATTATGTATCATGAAATACACTAATAAAATTTTTTCTGGGTAGAACATTATAGACATGTACTTAGAAAATGTCAAATTAGTGTCCTCAAGCACTTGTGTCTGACTTTAACTGCGTCAGCTCAACAAGTTTTCAGTGTTGTATTTCCAAAGTAATTGAAAGTTGACTATAGTGATTTTCTGCAGTTACTTGCTTGTTATGGTATGGATTCAATATGATCATTTTTTTCTTTGGGTAAGAGAATGCTGTGTGATTCTGTTAAACTGATCAGGCTCTTAAGTAAATCCTTGTGTGTAGGACACATGGGAGGGATTCCAGGATGAATAGGACATAGTCTCTGCCTCTTAGGCTTGTGGGAGGTTAAGGTCCATACACAGAAAGGCTAGAATGGAATTCGTGTAGTGCTGTGGAAGTGACCGAAGTGTCCTGGAGGTATAGAGATGGGAGAAATTGCTTCAGTGACTAGAAACAAGAAGAGGATAGAGCGTTCAAGACAAAAGGAGCAGCAAGTACTAAGGTCACCGTAAAAAGCCTCATGTGTTTGTATGTTATGGATTTTCTATGGAACCATGTGCTGGTAGGAGTTGGGGCCTGGTCAGGACAGGTGTCTTATGGGTGTGTGGTGGGTTAACTATAACTCCCAGTGCTGGATATTATGCGATCATTTGTATGTGGATTCTTTCACTTTGGCTTAATGTTTTCAGGGCTCATCCACAATATCAAATTGGAACATGTGCCAATGCTTCATTTTTTTTATGGCTGAATAATAATGCATATTCATTCATTCATTCATTGATGGGCATTTGGGTTGCATCCACCTTTTGGCTGTTCTGAAAGTGCTGCTGTGAACATTTGTGTCCAGAAACTGCTGTTTTCAGTGGTTTTAAATTTCACTTAGAATTGGAGTTGCTGGGTCACATGGTAGGTCTGTGTTTAGATTTTTGAGAAACCACAAAACGTTTTCATAAGAGCTGAACCATTTTTTCTTTCTACCTTCTCACTTCCCTTAAGATTTTGCTCATGCTTTACTTTCTCAGTGAGATCTATCTTGATCACTGTTTTTAACTTTCAAACTTGCTTGCTTCATTAGCACCCTTCTTCTTGCATATCTCTCTAATTTCGCCTCTTTTGTAGGCACATATATAATGGTTCATCCTACTCACTACCACTGATCTGTTCTACTCTTCCTTATGACACAGGACCTGCTCATCTCAGTAGTGTATCACACATATATAATTGTAAGACCACATGTGGTCAGTTAAAAAAATAAATTTTATATGTTTTTAAAAGTTGATGACGCAGTTGCTGTGATCCTGCTTTATTATCTGCTGCATAACTAGTTTGCAACTTCATGAGTCTAAATTACTTCACTGATTGGGTTTCCTTGCTTCTCACAATTATAGCAAATTAGACAGATTTCATAGTTATAAATGCTAATTGAATTTATTTTTCAGCTTAGCAACATTAACCTAAAAAATAGGCAATGTGGGTGACTGTATAATGAGTTGAATTAGCATTCTAAAAAACGGCCAGGAGAGGCCATTTTGCCTGTGACACAGCCAGTGTAAGGTTATGACTCTTCATGCTGTTTTTCTTTTCCCCTAACTTTTTCATCATTAATAGAAAAGGCAAGAGAGTGCTTTTTTTTTTTTTTTTTTTTTTTTTTTTTTTTTTTTTTTTTTTTTTTTTTTTTTTTTTTTTTTTTTTTTTTTTTTTTTTTTTTTTTTTTCCTTTTTTTGGAGACGCTGTCTTGTTCTGTAGCCCAGGCTGGTCCTGAACTCACTGTGGAGCCCAGGCTGGCCTTGGACTCACAGCAATCCTCCTGTCTCAGCCTCCCAAGTGTTAGGATTACAGGGGTGTGCCGCCACACCAGGTTTACGTGGTGCTGGGAAATCAAACTCGGGTACTTAGCGCTTGACATAGTCCTTGCTAGGCAAGTGCTTTAACCATTGAGCCATTCCTCCAGCCCGAGAATGCATTTTAAAAGAGATTTATACGCAGGTAACTCTGTGGTACTCTAAGGTAGGGTGTAATTCCAGAAAACATGGGGACTTGAGGCTGGCTTCTAGGCTGGTGCGTTCTGTGTCCCTCTGTCTACCTCAGTGGTGGTCAGAGCAGCAGCAGATGACATAGCTTCCGCTTTCAGTTTATGACCTCCTTTTAAATAGCCTTCTTGGTGGCATGACTGTCTTTCTTTTTAGAAGCTCAGCATTTATTTGATTTTCTCATTTTCATTTACATTTTTTCCATAATCTTTGCTTGTTTAAAAGCTCATAAAAAAAGTGTTTGAAACCGTTATTTTCCCAAAACATTCAGACTTCTTTTGTCACATCACTGAGGCTGGGACCTACTTAGTAGTCCAACTATACCCATGCGTTATTTGGCAGGAACGTTTAAAAACATGTTTAGTTTCCAAAGAAAAAGATAAATGTTTGGTTGTAGTACTTGAGTGTTGCTTCTGCTAAATCTGAGTCCTAAAATGGGGTTTAATGATAGCTGACATATTTTATGCAAAGGGAGCAGAATCAGTAGGATAAAAGTTAAAGACTGCTGTACTTGGGGCAGTGGAGCAGGGCCAGGAACTGAAGCAGGCTTCTCAGCTCCGTTTAGCTGAGAGGAAGCTGAGACCTGAGGGCTTGTTCTTTCAAGGACTTTCGTGGACCTGTTGACAAAGCTCCCCTCACCCCACTTGGCAGAGCAAATACATCATCAAGAAGAGTCCATAGTGGGTTCTTGTTGTTGTTTCTGTTTTGGGCAGTGTCTTGTTCTGTAGTTCACACTGGTCCTGAACTCACTGTGGAGCCCAGGCTGGCCTTGGACTCAAGGCAGTCTTCCTGTCTCAGCTTCCCAAGAGTGCTGGGATTTCAAGCGTGCGCCACCATGCCCATTTTATGTGGTGCTGGGAAATCAAACTCTGGTACTTAGTGCATGACTTAGCACTTGCTACGCAAGCACTAACTGCTGAGCCATTCCTTCAGCCCAAGTATCTATAATTTTTTATAGTTCATTTCATGGTCTGAGTATGTATTTCACATTATTTCCATGACTACTTAAAAAATACTGCACTGGCATCAGAAATGATTAACCACAGTCAGAATTGATCTCTCTGTTTTCTCATTCTTGTAGATTCGGCATAATTGTATTTTGTAATCTGTTTGTGACTCTCCCCGGGTCTCTCGCTGGCTGGAAAGCTTTCTACACCCCTGGGCTGGTTGATAATTCTCTTATGCTTCCACAGGTCCTTGCGCGTAGTAGGCTGTCACCACACTGAGATTAAGCAGCATTCCAGATGTCGTGGGAACCAACTAATTATATTCAGAGAGATTATTGTTCTTCCTATCACAAGGCCCTTGGAGAAAATAAATTTTAATAATATAATCTTAAGCACACAACAATTACCATGATTTTGATGTAATTATGTCTACATTTCTCATTTCTCCTTTGTTTTTGAGGGGAGGTAGCTCTCAAACATAGACTAAAGTTTTAGTTGCTTGAATTTAGATGTGAAGAGTTACAGGAAACATGAGATAAAATGCACTGTGACTGTTTTCCTTGAATGATTTTTCTTTAACAGAAGCAGACCTTGGGAAGATTTGTTGCAAGATAACTGTATAATAATAGGGAGAAATAGATATGACTATGAAAACCAGATGTTTTGTCAGATGTAGGCTTTCAGAATTGGTGTATATCATTTTTCTGTTGTTTACCCGCACTGATTAAAGGGCATTTATTTAATAGTGTGCACAATTGCTGTGTGCCAGGCTCATTTGCATTCTGTTACCACTGTGCTGGTACACAACATGATATTTCTTTCAGCATTTTATTACTTCAGAAATTGTCATATTCGAAATACATGAAATGAGCAATATTTATTCTTATTTAAAATTACTAAGGGATTTGTGTTACAATACCCTATTTCCTGGCTTTGGTAAGAAGTTTTACAGAGTCTCCTCCTGTTTTTCAAGGAAGGATTTTCTATTACACATACATCTTAACTTGTTATTATTGTAGGATTTTATTTGCTTCAATTTAGAAAACTCCAGGCTTACTTTATTTTGTGCAGCACTCCAAATATTTCTTCTCTGTACATATCCAAAAGATATTATTTGTGGTTTTGATCCTTTATTTATTTGGTTTAATTTAGAACTTAAATAAAAGGAAAGAAGGAATTGATGATATTGTTTAATTGTATTCTGTTTTAATGCTGTGCAGTCTAACATGTGAGTATGTTTTCCTACAGGTTCATACCCAGCCTTCTGAGTGGCACCGTACACTCTTCCTCCCACAGGCTTGGCTTGCGTATATGAGTCGAGCTTATCATGCCATTTTACAGGTAAGGTGGCTGTAAGACAGATTGTTTTATGGGGTGTGTTTCCTCCTGATCTCTGATTTTACTGCAACTTTGTGTTTAATGTAAAAGCATCAGGAAAAAGAGCACTATGAAAATGTAATGGTTATTTTTGCTTATAAAAAATTGAAGTGGGGGGTTAGAGCACCACTCACTGGTTAAATTACTTGCCTAACAAGCACAAAACTCTGACCATATATGCCAGGTGTCATGGCAAGTGCCTGTAATCTCAGCATTCAGGTGGCTGAGGCAGGAAGATTGCTGTAAGCTGGGGGCATATCTCGGTGGTTAACACAGTTGCCTAGCCTACATAAAGCCCTGGGTTAAGTCCTCCAGTACTACATTAGAAAAAAATAGCAGGGTGTGGTAGTACATCCTACATTGCCAACACTTGGGAGGCTGAGGCAAGAGTATTGCTGTGAATTAGAGGCCAGCTATATAATGAGTTCAGGACCAGCCTGAACTATAGGGTCAGACCCTGTCTCAAAATTAAATAAAATAAACTTTGAAATTTACCACTTAAAATTTAAATGTTGATGTACCCCCACATGAGTAATTTGTGCTTCCTTCCAAACCACACATTTCTGTCCTGCCACCTTCTGAACCTTCCCCCTCGACTGTCCCATAGCTCCTCAATTTAAGTGCCTGCCTAGCTGAGCTTACTGCTTTGTTTGGTCCCTGTGCTTCCCCAGTCTGAAGTGGCCTGCGCTTCCAGTCCTATTTTGTGACCTTGCCCAGATGTTTGGGTGGTACACTTGCTCAGTGTCTTTGTTTTCCCTAGCTCAGTTTGTCTCGCTAACCTGTTTACTTTCACACACACTGTTCATTCGCTCATGTAGTTTCCCTTGGTTCTTTAGGTGAGTTTACCTGGGAGGGCCGCATGTACCAACCTCCTCTCCTGCGCTGGAGTATGTGCACTTCTGTGTACTTCCTCTTAACTCTGCTTTCCCTTTTGAAGACTATCATGTTAGTTGCTTGTCTGGGGCATTAATTGAGGGTAGAAATTGTGTTTCCCTCTTCAGAGTCCCTGGCATCTGACATTAGAATCTAAAACATAGTAGTTGCTCACTGAATAACTGAGGAATACTCACTTGGACTTCAGCTGATTCGATGGTATAAGGTATATTTTGTGAATATTTAATATTAGAAATAATTTTAGTCAGTTGAGGACTACATGAATAGTTAGCAATATAATAAACAACTAGCTCATTTCTTCTTAGCTTAAAGTTCAGTGTTAAGGGTGATAGAAAAAAATCTGATGCTATTGAAGTAGTTTATGTCTCAGAGTAAGGTTCTAATGGAGTCTCGGGAATTGTGTTATGGTTAAAGATAACTACTTCCTTATAAAACAAGGTTGGGGAGTGAAATGGGTGGGTGCTTGTGAATGTGATCCCAAATGGGCAAGCACTGGTATTCTTTTCTCAAATTAAAACCTTGCTGCAAAAGAGCTTATTGAACCTAGACATTTTAAGACATCAAGATATCCTCAGATACTGGTTCATGAGAAATGTGTAATGGGTCTGGAACCTCCAAGTTTAACAAGATGCCAGGTGACTTTAATGCAGTTAGTCTATTAACTACACTTTGAGCAACATTGGTTTAGATGGTTCCCCAAATGCACTGTTACCTACATTTCAGAGTTGTTCTTAGTACCACCTGTTACTCAGTTTTTGATCCTCAGCAGTGTCTGGGTATTCAGTACATTTTGAGTAGATTAATGACTGGAAGAATGAGTTACTCATGTCTGTATGTGTTTCTTTAATACCATTACTCACATCCTTAGCCAGTTACAGTTTTATTTGAGAAAAAGAGAGAACAAATTAGAAAGTAGATCCCTATCAATCATGTTTCTAAGTAATTTTACAGTGTTTTCCTTCACCAAACATTTATACAGCAGTTTTTCCTGGCCAGGCCCTATGCTGAATATGTGGGATACAAAGGAAAATAGAGCTCTCTTTCCTACCACATAGCTCTCAGTCCAGGAGGCTGACGTGGCCAGTCACAAAGCCAATATAGTATCTTCAGAGTTTTAAGAAAATAAGGAACAAACATCCATAGGCACCTGAGTAAGGGAAAGATGGCTCTTCCTAAGATTGAGCTAAGAAATTTATTTAGATCTTAGTATAAGAAAGGCTAAGTTAGGTAGGATATGGTGTAATTCTTACAGATGTCTTGGAAGTGATTTTTTTTAAAAATCCATGATTCTTTTCATAAGAGCTTCCATTTAGTGAATAACTAGTGTGTGTCCAATATTTAACATATTCAATTAGTCTTTCCAGAGACCCATATAAGTGTGTGTTATTAGTTCTGTGTATAATGGAATTATACATGGGAGGCTGGATTAACTCAGAAAGGAGAGAAGTGGCTCCATACCCAGTCATCAATAAGTGAAAGCACTAGAACTTAACCCAAAGCCTACGCCATTTCCATTGTGCTATATGTTTTCCCTGACACCACCTGACACCATCATTAACTGTAATATTAAGTAAAGTACTTTGGTTTAATATTGTAAAGGACAAATCTTTTATGAAAAGCTTCATGGCAGTTTTTAGTAATACAGATCCATTATTCTACCTTCCTACTGTTGTGGGTGACAGTGTCGATCTTTGGTATCTCTGTTTATTGACTAAAATCTTTTTGCTTTGAATTTTAAGTTTATTTGCACTCAGAATTGGTGACAGTTCTGAACCAACTGTAACTGAAAGACCAAACTATGCCAACACGGTGTTTTGTATTATTTGAATATATAGCAGTGTGTTTTAGGCTCTGACTATTGAGAGGGTATTGATGAGTTTTAACTGTGAAATACTTTTTCAGTGAAAGCACTTAGAATTTTTTGTATCTCAGAAGAATTGAAGCAGCTATCAACTCTGTGTCTCTATGAAGAGTTTCTGGATTACATTTTACTATGTAGGAGTTATGGTCATTTTCATCTGGTGCCAGGCATATTTTGTAGCACAAAACTAGAGGACCATTTAGAGGAGCAATTAATCCTAGGAGACGTGCTAAAGGTACTTTTTATATCACTTCCTTTTTGCTGATTAAGATGAATAAATCTGATATCTGAACATTACTATATGCTTCTATTTAGACATCTGCTTCCAGCCTTATCTAATATTTCTGCAGAAACTTGGGATTTTCAAATATAAGCATGTCAAAGTGTTTGACAGGGGGAGGCAAATGGATTTCTCCTCATTAAGATGAAAAATGCAGATATAAGCTGACTGACAGTTCAGAGACCTTCTAGTTCAGGAGCTCACTTCTTTATTTACCTCGTTGCCATTTTGGAATGCTGCTAAGGAAGCTCAGGTCTCCAGGCTTTGTGGCAAGATCTCTTTGGCCTTGTGAATATGACCTCAAACAAGAAGAGTTATGAAAGCAAAGTGACTGCAGACACTTATTTCCTGGTTGATTGGTGAGCTACAAAAAAACTGAAATCAAAGCCAGGGGGCAGGAATGGAGACCCTTGGTAAATTACTCTCTGACTGTCTGAAAAGGCTTTTTCTATGTGTTGTTTCATTATTTTTATTTTGGTGCCAGGGAGATTGAACCCAGAGCTTCATGCACATGCTACCTCTGAGCTACACTTCCAGCACCTCTTGTTTTTAGTGTGTTGTAAACTGGGTGAAATTGCTTGCTGTAGTCAGCAGGCTCTTGGTTGTCTGGAGAATAAAGATGAAAATTAAGAGAGATGGATAGATTAATAATTAGAATTTATAGGCAGTCCAAAATTCTCAGCTGAAGTCACCATTTCAGCCTTTTCCTTCTTCTTAAGTATTTTTTTCACCTTGGCTAGAGCAGAGGTGACTAAGTAGAATGCCACGGGGTCTCTTTCTACCAACAGGCCCCCAATGGAAGGCAAAGGGGAGCTGGTCAGGAAGTTCACACATGGACTCTGGAGAGGAGTAGGGCATCATTCCAGGCAAGGGTGTGAGAAGGAGCAGAAACTCTGACAACGAAATAAAATACAACATTAGCATAGTCACACAAGAATGCTTGTATTAGTTTCTTAGTACAGGGGAAATTAGAAAAGCAGGCCTTTTAAGGAATCTGTTTTCTAGCTTTCTTGTGTTTTGTTTACTTCTGAACAGATCTTAACTTCTGAACTTTTTTCTTTCTTGTTTTTTCTAATCATTATAGAAAGTGAGTTTCTGTAAAAAGGCATAATTTAAGAAATGTAGAAGGCAGGCAATAGAACTTTTTGATGCAAAATCTTGTACTGTAGTCCATGTTGGTCCTCAACTCACTATCTAGGTCAGGCTGGCCACAAATACACAAGTGTACTGGAGGCCGGTACACTTATTGAATATTAGTATTAATAACGTTATGGTTCAGTCATCTCTGATTTTTTTTTTTCAAGAGATAAAAGGGAAAAGAAAAAGACCAGGATTCTTTGAAACTATGAAGATAAGGATGGATATTATTCGAATAACTAGGAGGGATATGCCTGTCATGCTCATGAAATATCAGAGTGCCTGACCTCGTGACCTGCAGGGTGCTGCATACCAGAAATTGTGATAAATATAAGGATTTTACAGATCTGTAGAACAGTCCTTGCTCTCAGTGAACTCACAGGCTGATAAGTGAAGGTATATGGGAGAAATACAAGAGCATGTAACTTTATGATCTAGGTACACATTTTTAGGAACCTGGTACTCTGTGAAATTATATAGATTAAAAACATCTTTGAGAAGGGATGCATATACTTTATAAAAGATGACTTAATAAGGTAATAAAGGGAGGTGAGCATTTTTAATTATTGATAGCACATTTAGTAATGATAGTTCTTTTTTGTCATTAGGCACTGTACTAAAATAAATACTTTTTCCAGTTTTCCACAATAATTTAATGTTCTGATGCAGGACATGGTTGTTAGCCACTTGGTACCATTGAGGAAACTGAAGCTTAGCAAGGAGTGGTGACATGCCTGGATTCACAGTTGTATTAGACCAAGGCCGTCTGATTTCAGAGTCTATGTCTGTAGCCGTTTAAGTTATAATGTTGGCCTCAGTAAATGTCAATCTTTCTTCTATAGAATATGCCTTAATCAACAAGAAATAGACAACCAGTAGAAAAGTAGACAGAATAGGAAATCTCAATAGCTAATCGACATGAAAAGATGCTAATCTTATTAGTACACAGTGAAGTAAAAATTGAAACCATCATGAGTACCATTTTACATTCACTAGAATTGTTTTTAAAAGCCTGATAGTTCCAAATGTTGGTGGTGTGAAGAAAGCAAAACTCACTGCTCATGAGAATGTGAGTCAGTGTAACTGTTGGTGGTCACGCATTCCTTAGTAATCCTGTACACAGTCTGAGTTCTGGTCCAATTTAGGGTTCATCAAAATGTTAGCATTTAAATAGTGTAATTGGTGATGGAGTGAAGGGGGAAAGCATCTGGTCATAATAATCATAAGTCTAAAAATATGGTAAAGATAAATTATTTGAAAGCTTTGGTCTTAAAGGGACAATGTTAATTATATTTTATTACATGCTAGCAGATAAGAATCATGATGTCCATTTTTTAAAGTTTACTAAAGAAATAGAAATGTCATGTGGAGGTGTTTGTGAATAACTTATGGTTTATATTACCTGCATCCTAAGTATTCCACTCTCATCCAACTCATTTTCTGCCATTGTGTTGTAATACTGTGTCCAGACTTGGGTATAGCATCAGCTAAATTTACCATCTGCTAACAAAGGCAGATAGGAGAGTTTTAGAATGAGACCTATGCATTTCGAGTCTGCTTTAATAGCTATGCTAAAATGAAATTCTCTGCAACAAATATTCCACACATAGAAGCTCTTAAGATGTACCTCTGGTGAGTGTTGGAAGTACCTGAGCAGTGTTGTGACAATTTACACATCCTCTTTCACATCTAATGTTCTTTTAGGAATGCATCAGGTTTCTGAGAAAAGATCTGTGTTATTCAAAGAAATTTTAAAATCATTTCAGCTACTATATTTGCATTCTGATTGGTGCTGCCTTTTTCCCCCCAGGGAAGAATAGGAGAGCTGGAATTGCAGTTGAAACATGGAAAAGAAGGGCCCGAGGAGGTGCAGTACAAAAAAAGCACTGCCTGGCTCTGGTAAGAGAAGGCTTTCTGCTGCTTGTTGTCTTGGGGCAGGAGCTTCTGGTTAAGGGGTGGGAAGATGGCAACTACTTAAAAGGTCTTGACATTGGCATCTTTACCATTTGTAGAGCCTGAAGGGTCAATGAGGGAAGATCTGATTTTCAACCACTTCTTAGATATAGTAGATGAAGAACTTTCTTTGTAAATTGATGTCTATATTTGTCCCTTGGTGTCTATGGGAATTGGCTTTAGGGAACCCTACCAATAACAAAAATCTATGCATGCCCAAATCCCTTATATGAAATAGCATAGTACTTGCATATCATCTGTGAGTGTCCTCGCATATACTTTTATCTGTAGATAGCTAGTGATATCTTATATGATGTAATTGCTACGTAGATAGTTGTTATAGTGTTTTGTTAGAGAATGCTGACAAAGCCATTTGCACATGTTTAATACAATTTTTTCTCAAATATTTTGATCCACACTTGGTTAAACCCCTGGATGCAGAACTCGACAGATAACAGTTTACTATATTTAGATGCATACCTTTTTATCCTAATGTGTTGGGGAAATGGTTTGGGTTTTTCCCTTTGCCTCTTGTAACTATTTTATATGCTTTTGAACAAAAAAATTTAGTTTTTCCCACTCAATTAATTATTGGTCTTTCTCACACTGTACTTCCCTTTCTCAAGACATCTTCAATATTATGAGTGACTTTACTGTGTAGATCTTTAATTTCCTTGGCAGACACTCTGTAGGGAATTCCTGCTATATTATCTAGATACATACTAGGATTGGCACATAAAACAACTTAAAGGCTGGGCATGGTGGTACATACCTGTAATCCCAACACTTTGAGAGATTGAGACAGAGGATTGAAAGTTAATGTCCTGACTGGGCAATTTAAGGATTTTAGAATGTTTCAAAATAAAATAAAAAATAAAAATAGAAGGCTGGAAATGTAGCTTAATGTGGAAAGCTCTTGGTTCAATTCCCAGTACAGAAAATAACAATAATAACTATAAAATAAAAGTAACTTAAATTTTTACAGAGGATGGGAACAATACTTTATCATATTAGTGTTGCTTTCATGTAAGTGTAAGTAAAGTTCCCAGAACCTAAATTGCTTTTTCTATAACTACAGGTTGCTTTATTCTATAAATCTGTACAAGTCTAAGCAATTTGTGGAAAAGCAGAATCTTTGTGTATTTATTTCTATTTGAGTCACATTTTGTAGGTTTATAAATAAAGGCAATGCAGTTAGGAAACCTTAATACTGGACTTAAAATTAGGAGCTTAATAATTTGATTTTTACTTTCTATTTGCTATCTTACATCCAGTTTCACTTTCATCTTCTGAAAGTGATAAATTGGTAGATGTGGTATATTTTCTATATTGCCTAAAATATATAGAAAAACTTCGAATATGAGTTTCTGATGAAACTGTAAGCTATATATGTGTGT
Organism: Ctenodactylus gundi; assembly: GCA_004027205.1. Taxonomy (NCBI): domain Eukaryota; kingdom Metazoa; phylum Chordata; class Mammalia; order Rodentia; family Ctenodactylidae; genus Ctenodactylus; species Ctenodactylus gundi. Next base: position 614,538 of record PVKB01000586.1, read on the forward strand.
GAGTATAAGGGAGATGCATCCTGAGAAGTTTTCTGGGAGTAATATAAAATAGAAACTCACAGTTAAACTGGTAGAGACCAGTAAGATATTTTGAAGCAATTTCTTTGCAAGCTCACTTGATTAGAACACAGTTCAAAATGTAAATAAAGATGACACTTTATTATTTCGAAATTATTGCATATCTTTTCATGCCAGGCATTGTTCTGAGAACAAAGGAATATCAATGAGGAAAGCCTATTTTTTATTCTCCCAAGACTCATAATATAATCAGTAGAAACAGATAAAAAGCAAGTAAATGAATGGAATATGATTGATTCCGATTAGTGGAATTAAAAATAAAATAGAGTAGAGAGTGAATGAAGCCAAGATAAGGTGGCTAGGAGTTGGGTTTTATATTTTCTATATGTAGCTCAAGGAGATCCTCCAATAATATGGCCTTGGAAGGAGAGCTGAATGGAGTGATGGAGTGAACCAGGCTGATAGCAGGAAAGAGCATTCCAGGAGAATGGGGCAGAAACTTAAAGGACTTGTTACTGCTCCTGGAAGAGAAGCCCATACAACATGTAGAAAACAAGAAGGAAGTAGTAAGACACGAAAGCGAAGAAGGTCAGGAGATCAGATTATGGAGGGTCTTTGTAGATCTGAAGAGGACTTTGAAGTGACAGGGAGAAACATTGAACGATTTCAGCCAGAAGATGTGACTCTTAACGTAGAAAGATTGCTCTAGCTAATATGGTGGAAGTATATTATGGGGGACATGATGAGGAGTCCATTGCATTAATTCAGGCATGAGATGATAGAGTTTGGACTAAAGTGTTAGCAGTAGAAGTAGGAAAATAGGAAATTGAATTTATTTTGAAGACAGAATTCATTGGTTTAAAATGGTAATAATTTGAATGAGTGATGTAGAAGGATGGTGGAGGTCAAGGATAAGGCTAAAGGTTATGACTCTGACTAAATAAAAGTTTGGAGTTGCCATTTACCAAGATATGTATGCAGTAGAAAAGCAGATTGGTCTGTATGGGGGAAGAGTCAGATTTTAGACCTGCTAGGCCTGAGATTCCAGTTGGACCTCTAATTAGAGATATCAGGTCAGTTTTGACCAAGTCTAGAGTTTTAGAACTGGAAATAATAGATTTGGAGATCATCAGCATATCAGTAGCATTTGAAATCATGGCTATGAATGAGATTTTCTCAGAAAGTAAAGACAGAAATTTCAGGAGATTGAGCCCTGGGACACTTCAACATTTAGAAGAGAGGGTGGTGAAGAGGAAACCAATAAAGCTGGTAGAAAACTTGTACTCAGTGATATAAGAAGAGTACCAAAAGAGTTTGGAATCTATAAAGCTAAGAAAAGAAAGTATTCAAAGAAAAAAGTGGTGATTGTTTCAAATGCCAAAGATAGGAATTAAGAATTGAGCATTCGAGACTTTTAACTGTGACGGGAGCTTTTTGGAGAAGTTATGAGGATAGAATTCTTGTGTAGAAGAGCCTAGAAGGAGTGGAATGACATGAACAGACAATATTCATCTAAAGAAGGTTGATGTATAAGAGGCAGAGAGATAGGGCTAGAGTTGGAGGGCTTTTTCTTTTCCTATGAGAGTAGATACTACAGTATTTTCACATGCTAGCAGGAGTCATACAAGCAGAGAAGGAAATATTAGTGATGCAACACAGGAGGGAGCTCTGGTGCACAAAAAGAATGTTTGCTCCTTGATAGACTTTGTATACTGATCAACATGTAACCAGTAAAATTGTGCATTGAATGTACTCTGTTCCATTTAGAAAAGTAGAAATTGGATAATGCATTTTTGAGAAAATTATTAAATGATCTTTCAAAGTATAATTTTATAATTCATAGGAAGAGTTTGTACCAAGATTCATAATACAGTCAGTAGAAACAGATGACAAGCAAGTAAACAAATGGAATATGATTGATTTTGATTAGTGGAAGAAAAAATAAAATAGAGAACGAATGAAGCCAAGATAAGGTGACACATTTTAACAATGACTCATTTTCAGGGAGTACAGAGTAGCCAAGTTTGATTATATGTGAAAAGCAAACATTTATGAATGGAAAAGTTATGTCTGATATCAACATTTATTCACAATAACTTTGAACTTACAAAATTCAAATATATATTAAAATTATGCCTTTAAAATATGCGATTTGGCAGCCACTGGTTATTTCTCATTTTATCTCAAGTCTCTCATATTGCAAAAAAAAAAAAAAAAATCTTCCCTTCAATCCACAAGTATAATTATTTTCTTTTGGCTTTGGTATAATTGTCTAACCAGAATATGAAATGCACCTGATATACACATATGGTGTCTATTCCATATATACAACTTGCAAATAGTAAATTGATGTTTTGATGAGCTCTTATGCAGAAGAGAAATAAAGGATGTCATAGTTAATTTGGGTTGCAATAACAGAAATAGTGTAACTGGGCATCTTAAACAACAGAAATTTGGTTCTCATAGTTCTGGAGTCTCAGAAATAAAGATCAAGTTAGCTGGCACATCTGGTGTCTAGTGAGGGCCAGGGCCTATGTCCTGGTTTGTAGTCATCTGTAGTTCTCTGTCTACCTGTTATATACCTCTATGGCAGAGAAGACAGAGAGAAAGAAAAAAAAGGAGAGAAGTACAGCGGAGGCAACGAGCATGCTCTTGTTCTTATAGAGACACTAATCTCATTCCTGTGAACTCTACCCTCCAGACCTTCTACTCTACCTACATCCTTACTTCCTAATACTCTCACACTGGTATTTGGGATTTCAACATGAATTTTAGGGGAATACAACATTTTGTCCATTGGAGAGAGTAATACAAAGGAAAATTGTGTATGTACCACTCAGTTTGAGGTGCCACCATCACATGTGCCTGTACACCTCCTCAGTTACACTCACCATCTTCCCTGTCTCTGCTGTTCAGCTTAGTGAGTGGAAGAAGAATCTCTCTTTGAAATACAGCCCTTACTGTAGCTTTTCCCCTTGCACTGAAGTTCTATGTATTTTGTGGAAGTACTTGTTAATTGATGAATAAAATGGAAGATGGACTTTTGCCCTAATGCAGAATGTTTTTTTCTGTCTTTATCACAGGGTCAGAGACATGTTAACAGATGAGATTACCAAGACAGCTGCAAAGTAAGATTCATTTATTCTCTTACAGAACATTTCCATAAAATACTTGCCCCAGCCCCAGACAACTACATACAGTTTCTCCTTGTAGGGCATTTTGTAACTTTAAGGATTGTAAAGTACTTTTCAGTTATAAAGTACTTTTCAAAAAAAAAAAAAAAGTTGGCCTACAGATTATCCTGGGCTAACCTTAATTATACTGTTAATTCTTACTTCATGCTTTTTTGTGCAAACACAGAGGGACTGCCACACACACACATGGCTTTACCTCCAGAGTCACTGAGGCTGAACTCTCATATGCCTGACAAAATGCCATGGGCTTTGGCTTAAACTTGAGGGATTATGGTTTCATTAAAGGGACAAAAGGAAAAGAAGATTCTAGAGGATGTAAGTTATGTGGAGTCCACAAATAAACAAGAAAATGTCACCTGTAGAGTGAACATAACACTCCCTTTTACTTTTTTTAGTGTTATTAGGCCCATTGTATCTAAAAATTGAATTTTTAAATACTAACCACTAAACCAAAGACCCAGTAGAAACAAAGTTTCGGTCACTTTTTAAAATTTTTTTAATATCTTTTTTTCTTTGAATATCTGTAAACTACATGGTGCTGTTCTTATAGTTGTTTTAACAAGAATTATTTTATTTACCATAAGCCAACTCTTAATAAGAAAATTATACCATAATGAACTTGCTTGAACAATCTCATCAGGCCTCTTTGTAGCCAGTGGACTAATTACTGTTGGCAGTTAGTTAGGTGTCCGTTAAATTCACTTTGCCCCACCCTGTTGCCTTTCCAGCTGCTATTTGTCTGATTTCCTATCTTATCTTCTAAAATTACACCTTGACAAAGGGTTTCAAAAGTCCATATCATGTAGAAGTATTTATTGTGATATTATTTATCCTTATCACAGAATCTCCTATATCCAAATAGGTTTTGCCTTAAAAAATTAAAAAACAAAATATGATCTGCCTTAGATATGGCCTTTTACCAGTAATTTCTTAAGCAACCATCTCATTGTAAAATCTGATCTTATATCGTGGTCACTCTTCAGACTCGTGTCTTCTGAATAAAAGGAAAGAAAGATGGGAATCCTGTCCAGTCCTCAGTTCTATGAGAAGCATTGGGAAATATCTGTAGACATATCTGTTGGTAAAATGAAAATGAAAGCACATCGAGGCTGCCATAGGAACTCCTTGGCATCTGCTCTTTCAATTTGGTGAATTACAGACACAGTGGGAGAGCATTCAACTGCATATTGCAGGGGTAGGTGTGCTGATGTGTGGATGAGGGCTGCCTTTGACCTTTACGTACTATAGTTTTCTTCTGTTATGCACTTACGTGTATCCCGCTCTGACATTTGCAAGCAGAAAGCTTGAGTGCTGAAAAAACTAACAGCTTTCCATTAAACTATCATTTTGGTAGCTCTTGCATTCACATTCTGAAATTTTATTTCAACATGCTTTTCTTTTATCATCAGATTTACAAAGCGTCACTTTGTAACTAATATCTAAGGAAACTGAGTTAGTATCTTAGTTATATGGAATAAAAATAATTCATGTTCTGATAACATCACTACCTTTTCAATCAAAAATTTCAAAGTATTTTGTAGGCCTTATCTTGTTAAAGCAGTCTTGTTAGGACTAGATATGACAACAATTGAGTAGGGATACTTAGGCTCCAGAGGATGAGAAATTAGTGACAGAGCAGGGGGAAAAATCACGGCCACTTTCTTTTTGCCTCTTTCTACTGGTTTCTCCATCCAGGTGGACACTTTCTCAACTACCCCTGACACCTTAGCTTTGGGTCTTGTGGACCATGATGACTGTCGTTTGTTTTGTTCAGGACCCAAGTTAAATATAGGAAGTAAAACACTAGTCATAAGATTAAATTGATTTTCTCATTTGAGAGCATTTTACAAGCATCAGGATCGGGGCGAAGATAGAATCAGAATACAGATAAAGCCTGATGATTGACAGAAACTTATTTTCATTGTTATTAATTAAATAAATTGGATCCTAAAGACAAAATTCCCCAAATGATTGGGTCACTTTACTAATATGTAATGTAATACTTTGTCCCTAAGAAAGCATCACTGAGGCTCATCCTCCTTGTGCTTTTTAATTAGGTTAATGACATCAGTTTGTTCCAAAGGACAATTTAATTAAAATGTCAGTGGTGTTGCCTAGATAAATACTGTGCTGATGCTGACATGTTATTATGCAAATTATTCACTGCTGTTTGACTGGTGGGGGATAATAATTTGAGTAACAAGTGATGAGTTTTTGCTGAACCAGTTGTAGATTTTCACCTAGCCAGCTCCTCTTGAATTTATCTCACCAGATGTGTACTGAGTGCCTTCTATTCATGAATCATTGCACTGGGCATGTAGAAATGCAAACATAATCAAGAGCCAGTCATGGTACCTTTGTGAAATGTGTAGTTGGCCTACAGATGTATTATGCACTGTGGAACAGTTTTTCTATTTAAAGATTAATGTTCAAATATGCATTCAGTCTGCAACCAAAGATCTAATTACCAGCGGCTTTAAATAATTTTCTTCCATTTTCAACAGTACAAACTCACATATATTCAGATCAGATAGCTTTTTGAAAAAAAAATGTTTTGAAGGTACAACTTTAAAAGTGAGGATAAAGTTTCTTTCAGAGTTAATATGATACTTTTTTATATCTCATGTAATATCTTTGATGAGATTTAATATGCAATTTCAGAGGACTTTATAAATGTTTTCTACATGGTGATAAGAACTGGAAATTTAAATCTCAAATAATTGAGAATTTAAAACAATTTTCTTAACCTGCCTTTAGAGAATTCATAGTCATTTTTAACAAGACAGGCTTCATGATATTCTCAGTTAAAAGAAAAATACAGATTGAATACTCTTTATCCAAACTCTTTAGGCACAGAAGTTTTCAGATTTGAGAACTTTTCAAATTTTAGAGTATTTGCCCAGATTTTACGAATTGAGCATTCCTGATCTGAAAATCCTTCATAGGAAAGGCTCCAAGACCCCAGAACTTTTTGAGCATTGTTGCTTAACCTACACCAGATATAAAAATTTAGTTTTGTTACTATTCAATGATATTGTGGCCTAAATCTTGTTTTGTGGCATTTTGTTAGTCATAGAAGTACAGTTAATGCAAAACTGGGGTGGAAACCATCTGCTTAGACTCTGAGGCTTCTTTCCGATCTTCCCTTCTGATATCTTGCCAACTGTGGCAGACATCACAGAAGAATGATTTGAAGAGGTAACTTTAAAAAATCCCAAGGTGGGACAGAGAAATAGAAAGAGGGATAGATGAACATGTAAATGGAAAGTCTTGATATTGGCAAGTCCTGAATTCTATTATCAAATGAAAACAAAAAATGTAACACCACAGAGTGCAGTAGCCATTTACCACCCGCTGACCTACGTGTTGAGCTATGTCTGCAGACTTAATCTGGAGGTAGGTATGAAGCTTGCAAGAGCAGAACTGAAAAAAACTGAAAAGTCCTCAACCTATTACTCTATGCTAGTCTTGCCCTGGGGTAAGCAGAAGGTGGTTCTTCATACAATGGACCCAGTTTCAGTTCTTACACTGAGGTCTTGGGGAACATTCTCTGTACTTACAGGAATGCACAATCATCACCAGATCTCTTTAGGTGGGTGCCCTGTTGCCTGAGTTCTTACATGACAAAATTTGCAAGCCAAGAGCATCTCATCAGTGTCTCATTGGATACTTTCTTCTACAGTATCAATTTGAGATTGTGGATACTTTCTTCTACAGCATCAATTTGAGATTATAGACTGCTAGGTATATAATTTCAGGTGCTAGTCTATGTGAAAAAGGTGTTTCTTGATGCCAAATTCTGAAATCAAAACAAAATTTTATAGCTAATATTAGAAAACTCATTTGGATGATATGACGACTCTCAGTCTACATAGTGTAAATATAGAAGCTTTTAACTGCAATCTCCAAATTGCACTACAAACTGACTTTAGGATTACCGGCTCTAGCGTCAGAGAAAAAAGAGAGGAATAAAGACTGAAGAAAGCTGCGATGAGTCAACTTGCAAGTAAAACGTGCTATTTGAAGTGGTGCTTAAGGAGCTAAGCTGGCTCCACATGTCAGTGCTTCATGAAATCCAGAGGTGTTGCCTTCTTGACTTAGTCACATTAATTATACTTGGTTTTGTTTTCATAACAAATCAGTAAGTTTAAATTGTCCAAAGGTGCAATAGAAGATAGCTCAAAAATGTCATGTTATAGAATGGGAAACTTTTCGCAATGAAGAACTTAAGGTATATGAGCTTAGATTTTTTAAAGTTAGCAAATGTCATAATGTCCACACACTGAGAAGAAGAGTTAAAGTCAGTACTGGTGTCAGGATAAAAGTTGTTGATATCCCAGGACAAATGGACCTGTGTTTACAAGGTTCTGTGGAGTGGTAGAGGTGCTTCTGCCCTTGTCTGCCCACCTGTGTTAGCTCCTTCTTTTACTCTGGTTATTGCCCTAAGTTCTACTTGGAATTTTCTGTTTTAAAACAGGGAGAGTCCGGTGGTCAAAGGCAATGCACTTCTAGCCTTAAGTAGCCTTGCTGTCGTCGTATCCAAACACGAAGCCAGCCTTGCCTCAGACTCAGATGATACCCTGGAGGTAAGTTAGGGAGATTTAAACCAGGTGAGCTTTGGTTGTATCTCCTCATGCTTGGCTGTAGGTGGCCTGGCCCTGGACTTACAAGATTAGGTTCTGTGGTTGCAGCCACCAAGTTCCATTCCTTGATGAGCCTTGTCACTGCCTTCCTTACTTTCATTTGCTGCTCTTCTGTTTTGCTTTTTCTGTCACAGCTAAATGGTCATTCCATTAGAAGGTGCCAATTTTATGCAACAGGGGTTGTCTTTCTGTGATTACATCAGTGCTAACTGATCTTAGGAGGTTAACTAGGCTTACCAAAAGTGAACAGTGCTGTCAAAAAGTGATAAATAAGCGGTGTTTACAGATTGAAAAAAAAGTTGTACTTTGCATTTTAATTGTAGATGTCAATGATAAAATGCCTATTTATTTTTGCAAAGCATTTATTTCTTAATTAGACATGTAACAAGCTGGCCAGTGCTCATTTCCAATGTACTTTCTCAGATAATTCATATCTGTCAAAATAAAAAGGCATGGATTAATTCTTTTTTAAAGCTCTATTATCTACTAGCTGTCATTATCTGGAGACAATGTAGCTGACTGGTTAAAACATTGGCTTTAGAATAGGAGAATTGTATATTTAAATTTTATTTTTCCACTTATTAAGCTCTGTGACCTAAATCTAGTAATATTCCCTTTCAGAGACTGTTTTCCCATCTGTAAAATTGATATAACAATACTTACTAGGTGAAATTTTTTGTAAGGATTAAGTGAATTACTCTAATAAGTCATAACAGGTGGTAGTTTCTGAGCTCTCAATAGTAATAACTGTCAGGAAACGCTTCCCTTCTTGCTTTGAAAAATGAGGCTTTATTCAGTATTTCAATATTTATCCTTTCTTTCATGATGCTTTACTTTCAAGGAAACCAACTCTGACTCACTTGAATAAAAAAGGAAGTATGTAGAAGGATATGGAATCTGGAAATGCTTGGAGTTGAAGGCAGTAAAGCCTGTACTTTGAGATGGGAGTGAGGGTGGAGAGACAGAAACCCAGATAATTTGGGAAGTCTGAGATCACGGGTAAAGTAGTGTCCTAGCACACCATTCCTGCAGGAGGAGATCAGCTCCTGTGGTTCATTGTCCTTCCATTGGTCACTTGCAGCTCAGAGTTCCAGGGTTCATTCAGTGCCTCTCCCTTGGGGAGGATGAACCAGGTAGCTTGATGTAGAATTGAACTAAGCTTCAAATAGTGGAGAAGAGGGAATTCCAGTAAACAATTGAATAGGCACTGTGTGGCAAAAGCTTAAAGTATGTATTACATGGAGAAAAGAGAAGCCAAGAGTTTATTACACAAACAATAAAAATATAGTTAAAATATGAATATTTAATTTTAAGCCCAGAATCTTATTTTAATCATGATAAAGATGAAAATGTTTTAGAGATGAAATATTTGGTTTCCTTGAAAGAGCTATGACATATTTCAGCAGAGGCCACAGGATCAGTAGATCTGTAATGGAAAGGTTAATGCCTCTATGATTGCTTCACTTAAGTCTTAATTTTGCTGAATCATTGATTTTTCCTGAAGTATCTGAGAGTCTAGTTCACAGTTTGAGTTTCAGGCTGTCTTACTCTTTATCCCCAAGTTTCACTTCTGCCACATTGAGAAGCTATGCAGCCTAGAAATGGGCTTTGCTTTAATTTTTGATAACCTTGCCTTCAGCTATTAATTCAGTATAAACTTGAGATCATGTTATTTGATTAAAGCTGAAATTTTCAAGCTTCATTAAAAACTGCTTGTGACCAAATCTACATATGACCTAATGGGCATATGAAGGCCTTTTTTACATCAAGGAATTAAATTCCAAGGAGACATTCAACAGTGGGCTGACAGTTTTTGCATCCCTTATTATTACTGTTCACACATAAGTTAAGGAATGCTTTTGACATCTACAATCATGAGTAATCTTTCTTTATATGTGTGGTACTGTAGGTTGGACCCAGGGCATTCACAATGAACATTCCTAGCTTTTCTCTTTCTCTCTCTCTCTCTCTCTCTCTCTCTTTCTTTCTTTCTTTCTTTCTTTCTCTCTCTTTTCTCTCTCTCTCTCTCTCTCTTTCTCTCTCTCTCTCTCTCTCTCTCTCTCTCTCTTTCTTTCTTTCTTTCTTTCTTCAGCATCTCTCTAAATTGCCCAGCTGTGCTTGAGCATTTTATCCTCCTGCCTCAGCCTGACAGAATGCTGGGACTGTAGACATATGCCACTATGCTCAACAATGATGAGTGATTTTTATAATCAAGTTCTCTTTTCTAATGAATGGTGGGCTTTTATTTTTGGTCTTATTTTTGCATTCTCTTTCATATTCTTTCCCAAATTGAAGATCATTTATGCTTTTCTGTCTAATTTCCCAGTTAGCTCAGTATATGTCATGTTTGTTGAAGGATAACCATATGAAAACAGGAAGCAAAAATGCTAGAAATGTGTTGACCAAACATCTGAAGGGTTGATTGCCTCTTTTGTGAAATTGGTCATAAAATTGGGAAATTTTGATTTGATTTTTCCCCATAAATGTTCTGTTTAACATCCACATTATTTACTCTACAATCCACTGAATATAGGAAATTTTTGAAAAGCTTGGGTGTGTTCTATTTTACACTCCTTATTGTCTAACTTCTCCTACTCTTACATGAAAGGTAAATATTGGTCCTATTAGGGCACAGGTGAGAATGTATATTTGTCAAGTACGGATTTACCTCATGTAATCCAAACAGATGAAGCTTAATAATGGCCTTTCAGTACAGACTGAAGTTCTAGATTTGTTTTCCTTTTACTTGTCGTCATTTTTTGCTTCTTTTCATCATCAGGTTCAACCTCATTTCCTTCCAATGAAGGTATGGGTTTCCATGGTGCTTGATACGCTTCTGGTCCTTGTAGATAACCATTACCAAACCGGAGGACAGCTTTTCTCCTGCTTCTATCATGTAAGTGTGTGTGGGGGCGGGGGGGGGGGGGGGGAGCAAAAGGCAAGAGCTGAATCTTCTGATATATTTTTCTTTACATTCTTAGGTATAATAATATAGTGTAGTTATTCCCAGCTTTGGTTATATGTTAGAATTAGATACAATAATGGAGTACAGTGATTGTCAGCTTTGAATATGTGCTAGAATTACCTGAGGAAATGTGAGTGTGCATCAGTGCATGTGCATGCCTGCATTTAAAGAGAAACTGATATCTATCGAGGCTCTGCCTCCCCTGAAATCGCTCCAGGATGGGCACTTGGCATCAACATTCTGAAAATTCTTCAGGTCTTTCTAATGTGTAGTCAGAGTCAAGACTTACCATTGTACTAGATCAAGCATTGCTTGGCTGTGCAGACTCAAAAGACTTTCTGAGTTGGGTGTGGTGCCACATGCCTGCAATCCTAGCACTCAGGAGGCTGAGGCAGGAGGATTGCCATGAGTTCAGGGCCAACCAGTGTTCCATAGTGAATTCAGAACCAGACTAGACTTCAGAGTAAGACCATGTCTCAAAAAAAGAAAGAAAGAAAGAAAGAAGCAAGCAAACAAAGAGAAAAGAAAGACATTCTAGTTACAGTTTTATCATTTCAAGGTATATTTCACAGCTTTTTTCATTTCTTCTGGGGGAAATTCTCTCAGTCTCTTTAGATCTTTTTTCCTTAATTATAAGATGAAAAGATTGAATAGTATCCTTTTTTTTTGAGACAGGATTTCTCTCTGTAGCCCAGGCTGGTCCTGAATTCACTATGGAGTCCATGCTGCCTTTGGCCTCACAACAATCCTCCTGCCTCAGCCTCACAGGTGCTGGGGTTATAGGCATGTGCCACCACGCCCAGTTTATGTGGTGCTAGGGAATTGAACTCAGGTACTTAGGACTTGCTAGGCAAGTGCTTTAACTGCTGAGCCATTCCTCCATCCCTGAATAATGTCAATTATAATGCTTGTAGCCCTACCTGCACCTCTTACTAGTTTTTTGAATGTCAACATGATACTCAACTCTGTCATTCTTTTTTTTTTTCCTTGCTTGTAAAACAAAAATTCTTTGCCAATTTTCTGAAAGACCATAAAGGTCAAATTATTAACTTATATAAAATATTTTGAATACAATGAAATACTCTAACTGCAAAATAGTGTTACTGTGGATTATGAAAAAGCACTTCTTACCTAGTCATCCTTTGTTCATAAAGAAAAATGAAGACATATTCTTTTGTCAGTTTTCCCTTTTTTTAGCTGTAGAGTGTATCTTCTGCATTTGTTTAGACTTATTTTGGTTCTGTCCTGCCGGTGTCCACTGCTTAGGGAATTATAGCAATCATGGGACAATCAGCTGAGTGGTAGAGGATTATAGTTCATTTGAATAGAAATATATCCCAGGTCCTGAAAGGTTGCCTTGCTGAGACCACAGATCTAGCCTGAAATCCATTGCCTTTGTTTTTCCTTGCCTTGTGTGTCTCTATCCTCCTGTCCATGGGCAAATCTGGTATATATATTCACCTGGAGTTTATGGTTCGGTGCTAGATTTTTACTCATATCTAAGTTTTAAAAGACTTAACAGATGAAGTAGAATTAAATTGGTAGGCAGATTGTGCTAAAAGAAGTAACTTCTTTGGGATGATTTACTTAACTTGTCTTGAATATTATATGGAGGTTTGGAAGTTTTTGTAATAACTATCTGGTTCAGCTATTCACTAATATAGAGCATTATATGAGATTTGTATTTATATTAACTCTGCTTAGTCCTTTAAAACTAATAAGAAAATCTTTAGTAGTCAATTTAAAATTGCCACTTACTTCAGTGATTTTTACATTATTACACTTTTCACAGTCCAGTTTCAGAAGTTACTTCCTTTATTCCCTAAAGTCCTAGCAGCTGTGTCATTTTAAGTAACATTGTCATCTCAAGAGTGCTGTATTAATTTAAAATGTAATTTACAATATGTTTCATTTTTATCTTTAAAGTACTAGAGCTTAGAGAGTGAATAGACATAAAATTAAATATACATTTTAATGTATTTTGACTACTGGGGACAACACTAGTTATAGTTTTTTTTTTTTCATTTCATTCATGACATTTCTGAAAATTTTTAGTGAGAGTTAATAGGCTGGCTTGCTTTCCTACAGGAGACACATTTACAAATGTATGTAATGCCTGGTAGAATTTTCTTGCATGAGATTCTTATAGAAGCTGTTTACATTTAGCTGTCGTGTCGTATTATTAGGACTATTGTATAGTTCTTTTCATGTATATAGATATAGATAAACACACACGTGTATGTACATATATATATGTGTGCATATATATGTTTTTGGGAGTTGAAGAGAGAGAGAGAGAGAGAGAGAGAGAGAGAGAGAGAGAGAGAGAGAGAGAAAGGGTTTTGCTCTGTCGTCCATTCTGGTCCTGAATTCACTGGCCTAGAACTTACAGCAATCCTCCTGAGTGCTGAGATTACAGGTGTGCACCAGTACACCCAGCTATGATATGGTGCTGGGGACTTGAACTTGGGGCCTTGTGCTTCTTAGGCAAGGGCTGTAATCACTGATCTATGCCCCAGCCCCTCTTTTTCCATAATTACATATAGGAACAAGTATATAGAGCTTTATTTCATTTTGAATAGCTGGTTATTGCTTTGCAACCAGAGGCTTTTAGGATTTCAACTTCCTTTTTAATTAAAAGGAATTAACCCCCTGTAGGAAATAATCCATCTACTGGGAAGCGTTCCCACCAAAAATTTGGGAGAAGTGCCAGTAGGTTGTTGCAATGAGCTTACACTTGTTTCTCTATACTAAGTCAAACTCTGCCCCTCTCATTTTTCATCTTTAGGGAAAATCCTTGCTTTCTGGACATTTACAATATATCTTTGTGGTTTATCCAAGACTAGATAGCTTCACTTTGGATACATATATATATTTATGGTTTTTTAAAATCCTGGAATTGTTTTGGTCTTTATAGTAAGAGAACTCATAACCTTTAGACATAAAATGTTTATAATTTCCTTTTGCAAATTTAAAAGGACATTATTAGTTAACTGATTTTTCTTAGTAATTATTTCATGTAGTGAAAACAGAATGTATTTTTATTTATTTATTCATTCATTCTGGCCTATAGGGGAAGATCTAAGAAAAGCTTACATTGTTATACAGTGCTTTTGTTATAGGTGTGTTTCCTTCATGGTTTAAACAAAAGGCTAACTCCCATTTTTCTTTCTTCCCCGTGTCCTAGAAATCCTATTCTGGTGAAAACACAGCTAGTGCCACTGCCCGTTCTGCTGCCGCTGCAGCCTTGTCTCTCCTTGTGCCAGTTTTTATTATCTCTTGCAAAGAGAAGGTTGAGGAAATCCTGAGCATGCTGACTGCCAGGTTACCTGGGAAACCAAGTGCTGACGAATCTCAAGCCGTGCAAATCCACATGGGCCTTGCTTTGGGGATGTTTCTCTCTCGTTTGTGTGAGGAGAAACTCAGGTATGGTTTATTAAAATATTCCTTTGTTATTTAAGTGAAGAATTTTGCATCTTTCTGCACACATTCCTAAACACAATAGGTGGTTGCTAAACTTTCTGAAGTAGACAAGGTGGTCTTTTATTATCCTTTACGGACAAACTTGTTTTTCTAAATTACTATTATATCAATACTAACATTTTAAGAGTGATTACTTAAGTGACAATTATTTAAGAATGAGTTCATGATTAGAAGAAATCTCCAGGTACATATCTAGAGTAGGTAGCTATGAACAAAAGTTTAATCTTATAGTGTTACAAGGAAAAATAAACCTTTTTTTCTTTCATTTATGTGGGACGAAAATAACTGCTGATCCTTTATGGATATCACTGTAAAATGAGAGGGAAGTATTGGGGTGTCCCTGTACCCAGAGTGTGCTGGGAATCATTGAATCTCCTGAGAGCTGCCTGTACCCAGCTCTGAACACTGCTTTTATCCTGTGCCCTTGCTACATTTTAATAATCCTTAAAGAGTCTTAATCTGTGCATATAATACTGTGTGCTTAATGCACTGTAATTGTTCAATTTTTGGACTGCTACCTCCACTTTTGAATAGAGCTAATGAAATGTCAAAGACCCAGGTGGAAAATTCCACTAAGTGGGAATGATTGCTTGTGAATTGATCTATTTTAGTTTTATTGTTGATACAGTTTATTCTTTGTTTTATAACAAATCTTAAAATGTTATATATCCAGATTGAATGTGGTGTGATCCAACACAAATATTCGATTATTGTAAATATTTTGATGCCAGTGATTTGGAATTTGGCCCCATTTCTCTGCAGTGGAAATGAGATAGTAGGGAGAAGCATCCTTTTGAGATGGTATATCTTAACCTTTCCTGGTTGGCAGGTATTAACAGTTCAAAGCAAAAACTGGTATTGGTATGGATAAATGGATGACCCTTTATCCCCTTTATAGTTTGAAACTAGTGGTTAAGGTTACATTTGTAATTTACATCATTTCACACAAACACTGGTATGTGTAACTTCTATGAAAATTGCTATTGATCTGGGGAAGTAGTATATTTTCAGCTCTTGAATACATCTGTCAGATAACTGGGACTGGTTTAGTGTCTGTAATCATAAATGAAACATGAGCAGAATACTCCTTTTGTTCTTTCAGCAGGATTAGTATGTATAGGACTGGTTCTGGGCATGCAAAAATACTGACCATTGTATGGCAATGTACAGGTATAGATTTTGCGTGTGTGCTAGAACATACAGAATTGTTAAAGATTTAAAACTTGAAAGTGAAGTTTTTCTCCTTTGCTGCTATGCTACTAATTGCTGTCTCTCCACCATCTGTGTGATATGACTCCTTCTTTGGTATCTTTTCAAGCAACATGATTTACAACTAAAAATGAGCCATGGCCGTTTAATTCTAAGCAAGCCCTTTCATCCTGTGCTGGCTCTGACCCCTTTCTTCATTCACTTGGGGTAAGATGCTGTTGGTAGTAGTGCCTAAAAGCTTGCATTTGTGGTTAGTGTAATCATGCTGCCTGGAAAACTGTGGTGACTCCCCTAACACACTTGTCCGTGGTTCCAAGCTTTACTTTCATTCCTATATCTCTTACTTGAATTTGTGCCTGCAGAAAATTCCGAAAGTTACCAAATCCTTTCCCATAGCTGAACACCCTCAAGTTACTGCAGATTTTAACTTTGCCCAATGAACCCATGTTTGATAGCCTCTTTCTTCTTAAGACTTGACTATTTGTATTGTAATAACTAATATCATCACTCTGGTTCCCCTGTCCAAATTGTATGAAGCTGTAGAATCTGAAATATTTGCCTTTCCATACTAATAGATGTTTTACTAGATAATTAGTGTCACCAGGTAAAGAATTTTTTGGAGAACTTTTTTTTTTAAAGAAAAGTTAAGTATTTTCAGACCTGTTGATTCTGAATAGTCTATCAATAACGATAAATAAATGACCCAAAATGACCCTCTCCTGGGAGAAGAATTAGGACGGTATACTGTTCGCAGAGAGTGAGATATCACCTTACAAAAGAAATTTGGGACTATCAGTCAGTCTACTTTTTGCTAAGACATATTAAAAATTAAAAAGTCTCCTGAATTTAAACTCCAGTCTAAAATTTACTCAGAGAAGTGTATTATTCCAAGTTTCTTGCTTTTGCCAGAACCCCCAGAGAATACAATATGATCTTGTTAGGATTTGTATAAGGTAATTAAGTATATTTACTCCATAGGACAACTTTAGTAGGACTTGTTTAGTTAAAGCTGTCAGATCTGTGTATGTGTATATGTTTCTCTTAATACAAAATGTAACCTTTTACCTTGCATGGCATTACCGTGTCCTTGTCTGAGAAAGTGTTACTTTAAAGTACCCGCTGGATAGTTGGCACTTCTGGGGTCACATTCTACCTCCCATGCTCTAAGGCAGCAAGAGCTAAGATGCAGAGAGCCCAGAGTGTCGCGAAACCCACTACTTTGCCTAGTGAGAAACAGCCCTGGAGCCAGCTTTGAAGCTTTATGTTACTATACAGGTTTTATTTTTATTTTACAAAACCCACATCAATTACTTTATAAAATCAGAACAGTGTACAACTGGGATTGTTTTCCTTTTTGAAAAATATGCAAGCAAAGAAACAGAATTTACTACCTGTACAATTGAGACATTAAATCAGAAGTAAAGTCTTTTCAAGAAGGAGGTTTAAAATAACTATTACCACATCAGCTTAATTAGTTATAAAATATTATGTAGTAAATCATTTTTGTGTTCTTAGAGAGGTTTAGAGTTTTGATTTTTGCTTTTACTTTTCAATGATTTAAAATTTAAATATTCTGCAAAAATTAAAAGGATATTTATAGTTTATTGGTTTAAGTGATTATACTATTTAGAAGCCAAATTTCTGAATAATTTTATTGATACTTTTAATTCTGTTAAGGAACTCTGGCATTGATATCGAAGTATTTTATTTAATATATTAAGTATTTTTAGCTGCCGGATGATTATTGATAATTTATCCCCCCTTTTGGTATTTACACAGTGATGTCTCTGGACAACAGATGAACCTTCTTCTGATGAAGTCTTTGGATGCACTGGAAAACTGCTGCTTTGACACTAGTCTTGAGTACAAGTAAGTTGTTTTCATGTGTTTTCTAACAGTCACATAGCAGTTGGTTCCTACCCTGACATACATCCTTTTTGCTTTGGTAAAATTGATGCAGCATCTGATCTTGAATTTTTTGCAGAGAATTTTCAGTAACAGTTTTCAAAACTTTATAATTAGTGCTTACTTGTTTTGAAAACTTTATTTTGATAACAGTTTGCCTAAATACAAAGCAATAAATACCATTTTGTGGCTTAGTATTTTATTACTAAGATCTTAGTTATCTACTGCCTTTCACATGAGACATATATCTGAAGCCCTGGGTGTATGACTTAAACCTTTTTAAAGATCTGTTGCAATTACTTGAGTTTGACTGGGCTAAGAAGAACCTTTGAGGATTGAAATGTTCCTGTGAAATCCATTGGCTGAAGATTCAAAACAGGAGCAAACATTTGTCATACCAGGGTTCTTAAAACATGCTTTAACATTAATGCTTCCACACTAGATATATTAACATTTATTTTCTCATTCTAGTAGTGTAAGATAATAAAAACAAAAGCATCAGAATCATTTTTAAAACGTACTAAAATCCTATTTAGTTAGACATCTGATGACTAAGTTGTGACTTGGTGAGTGAATGTTTGCTTTTGTTAGTCGCTCTGAAATATTGGCATTCCTGAAGACCACATTGTACGTTTTTGGATTTTCACGTTTGGATCCTCAGGTTTGAATTTTCTGGGCTTCCCTTGTTTCTAGGAACCACACAGATTGTGAGCACTATCATCTAATTTTTAAACTAAATCACCTTTTCTGTAATGAGCACTGTTACAAGTATGAGTAAAATCAGTTTGTATTCAGCCTTTACAAACTAATGACCTAAGGCTACATTCATACCATCTAGTCTGTTAGGGTCAGACTAAAAATGAAGAACAAGTGAAATATCACGGTAGCTGCATGTATGAAGGATTTCATGATGAGTAAATAAAGACAAAATATTCCCTGAATACATAGTAGTTACCAGTTCTCTAGAGTCAGACTAAGACAGAATAGGAACCTTTTGACACAGTTTACCAACAAATGAAATGGTAAGAGTGTGGTTTGAATGTGGCAGAAAGAGAGTTTGATGACATGGTTGAGTACTTTTGAACACAAAATATGATTAGTGGGAGGATTAGGGGCATGTGGCTGTTATATGGGTCAATTACAGTGTTAAGATTTTGAGCCTAATGCATGCATTGAAATTGTTGCCTTTTACGACTTAGGAATGAGGTGTTTCTTTTATGACATTATTTAAATCTGAGTCTTTCTGTGTTTCTCTCTCTCTGCCTTTCTCTTCCTCTCTGTCTACTCCCTCCCTCTTCACCCTCTCTTTCTGTTCTCTAATTTCTTCCTTCTGTCACCTCCCCAATATATTCATTATAGCTACAGTGTAGAATATTACAGAGTTGGGAAGAAAATTGCAGCTCAGCTGCCACAAACTTGCAATCAGTTGGAACAGTCAGGAATAACTTTCACATATTGTTCCCACTAGTTCTGAGGAAAGCTGTTTGAATGGCAGGAGAACGATGGGGATAACTGAATTATTCACATTATAGGTACTTTAGGTACTTATGCACTTAAAACTTTCCATGCCTATGCATACCTAGATAAAAAAATTATTTTAGTGATAAGATTTTTACATTAGGAGAAGGAAAAGTACACCTGGAAAGGGAATTAATCCCATATATAGTTCTGTCTCTGTTTTTAGGCCCAGCTAACACTTAGCTTTGTTAACAAGGCTTTCATATATGTTTTCACTTAGTTAATCCTTTATCACAACCTAATTATAAAGCTAAAGCAAGAATCATCACCACCGCGTTGGTCTAGATAACAAAAGTGAGTGTCAGAGAGGAGGAGACCTTTTTAGGGTCACAGGCTTAGTAAGTGGCAGATCTAAGAGGAGAACCTAGGAAGTATGACTCAAGAGCCATTCTTTCACATAGTGTAGAGTGGAGAATACATTTCAAAAGAAAAATAGAAATCTGACACTTGACAGTATCGGGTCTTTTTTTCTTAATATGCAAGTGTTATCCAGGCTTAAAATAAAATTTTTGTTTTCAGCTTTTCTAACTAGGTCTAAGCCTGAATGTCTTAGCTGATGGCATTGAAGTATTCCTCTGTCTAATGAGATGGCAGGTGTCTAGGGCAGTCCTCCCTCCAGTGAAATAGGGAAAGCATTACTAGGAGGTGGTTAATAGATCTGGAAGCATGCTGCCTCAAGTGATAGAATTCACCCAGAGCAAATTCACCATGCTTCCCTGATTTAATGGATAGGTAGATCCCTACTGGGAGGGCTGAGCACCTCGCTGTCTAGTGTTTGTGGGCCTGCCACTTGAGTTCTGCTGCCATCTAGTGGTAGGTTGTTGTGCCACCGCAATCCTCAGAGCTCTTACGCTGTTTCTATCCTTCACAGATAGAGCTTTGGTTAATTACTATTGAGCCTTTACAAATACAATAACATTTGTATAGTGCTTTGTAAAGGGCAAAGTGCTATACAAATGTTAACTGTTATTAGAACTAATTATTAGATGGCCTTGTACTTAATCTTCAAGATCGTTAACAATAACCTGGGGAATTCAGGATCGTCTCTGCTTACTTTAGAAAAACATATAATTATGTCTTGGTTGATATAACTACAAAAATATGAGGATTCTGTATAGCTTTTCAGGGTTTCTTTTGGCTGGTGACATTTTAATATACACTGACAAGAGATTCCAATTAGTATTAACACTATAGAGTTTAAAAATTCAAATTCTGTTTGTCTTTTGTTAGAATTCTTATAGAACATGTATTTTAGCAATTCTAAAGGTCCAATTTTATACTTAATATTAAATTTGTTTTCATTTCCACCTGTCTGAGATAAAAAAAAAACCTTTTTGATTTAATGAGCAGAAATACACAAAAGCTTTCTCTCTGCCCAAATTATTCCTGGTGTGGAGATGGCAGACATATGTGAAAGATCCTGAGTTAGGTTAAATGTGTGGACTAATCAAAATGGTGAACGAATAACTCAGGACATTCTTAGGACTTAGGACAAAAATAAGCTCAATAAATGTAGAAGATGTAGAAATCAGAAGGAATAAAGGTAGATTTATGCTGCAAAGCTGAGAAAAAATAAAAGAAAGCTATAGACTTTAACATATTTATATTAGCACATTGATACACATAATTTATATAGTCAAGTATTGTAGTCAATTAATATTATTCTATAGAATAGAATCATAACCTTGTCTAATGATGATAATAATTACTGTGTTATTTTTGAGTGAGTTTGGAGTAGAAAACTTTTTTGCTAAGCCTTTGTGCCCACATAGTTTGGGTTGTTAACACAGAACATTCAATGCACGGGACAGATTGTGTGTGTGTGTGTGTGTGTGTGTGTGTGTGTGTGTGTGTGTGTGTCTGTGTGTGTGTGTGTCTGTGTGTGTGTGTGACAATTTGAGATGCAGGACCCAAACACTCTATATTAGGAAAGATGAACTCTCAATCTTATTTTGCTGAGATTTAAAAGAAATCCTTTTCACAAAAACATGACCCATCTTTTTTTAAGTCAGTCTAGCAAGAAATAGAAGTAAAATCTTTCTTGATTGAATTCTAGATAATAGGTGTATGGTCTGTGAATTTTTACACTCACAACTTTCACCCCCAAATAGACATAGGCATCAGGACTGTGCAGGTTTTTTTTTTTTCCTGTTACTTTCTTTCCCTCTGTGTAGGTTTTTTATTTATTTTAAAATTCTCCTTTTGGTCAGTTCTTTACTGTTCAGCAAATATTGGTTGAATGCCTATACATGTCAGTGTACCAGGTGCCAGAGACACTGGTTAGAAACAGCAGAAAAAGCACTTGCCTTCATGGAACTTGCAGGCTATCAAAGAGAAAGAAAGCAAACAATTGCCCATGTAATCCTCAGCATAATTTACACTTTGGTTTTAGAAGGTGTTTCACATATGGTCCAGTAGGCCAGCGTAAGAGTGGTTCCCTCCTGGTCCAAGAAAGTTGTCCCTGAGAACGTAACAGGTGGAATCTTGAACATAAGTATCAATGACATGGTCAAAGGGAAAGATCAACAGTTATATTTGTCATAGGGTTAGTCAGACTGTATTTAGTTATATCTTTAATTTAGCATAGTAAAATATTTGTCTGCATCAATGTAGAAAAATAACAAATAGAATGCAAAACAAAACAAAAACACTTCCCCGTAGATTCTAAATTTAAACAAAAGCGCCAAGTTGATACTAATCAAAAGTAGCCATCTTGTCTTTGAAACTGTGCTTTGTCTCAAAAGCATGCAGCTTTCAAATATTAGACGTTAATTTCACTAGTTGGAAATGCCTGTGTTTGGTGTTAAGTCTACTTAAAAGAATTTCAAGTGCCAGATTGTCATGCAATAGAAACTAAAATAACACAGTTAAATTGTTGCTTTCTCTTAGGCATTCCATCCTGGCTCCATTCAGGGCACCAAGTGGAGCTTTGGGTTTGGCAGGTGGAGCAG
This sequence comes from Ctenodactylus gundi, assembly GCA_004027205.1. Classification (NCBI taxonomy): domain Eukaryota; kingdom Metazoa; phylum Chordata; class Mammalia; order Rodentia; family Ctenodactylidae; genus Ctenodactylus; species Ctenodactylus gundi. The sequence continues at coordinate 636,424 of PVKB01000586.1, forward strand.
AAGGCAGGGAACCCAAAGTCTCCTCTTCAGATCGTACTCTGCTGATGCTTTCTGTGTGTCCTACGGGGCATCTGAAGCTTACCTGTCTTTTGGATCTCTGCTGTCAAATGTACATGCTCCTTTTGTACAGACGTTTAGGGGAAGTAGCAATATGGTAAAAAATGAACCTAACACCAGCTATGCCCGTAGATACCATGTTGGAGAAAAATGACAGATAGGCATTAAAACATGCTTTTGGAGGATGCCCTGAAATGTATTCCAGTATACTAGATCCCAGGGTGAAAACAACCCAAACTAGAGCCAGAATGATTTCTGGAAAAAAAAAAAAAAAAAAAGCAAAACAAACACCCAGCATTTCCTTCATTTAAAAAGTACTAGTGATAACAAAAAACTTTTTAAAAAATTGCCGCAAGCTGTATCATCTTATCATATTAACTTGAAGTTTTCAGAAAGAACAATTCTTCCTTTTAAATGATATGTATTATTTCAAGAGAACTGGGGCACAAAGCCCCAGATTCCAATTGAATTGTCACATGGGATAACTTTTGACAAGCCTGTCATTTGTCCATTTTCTCTTCTGACCTGGTGGTTCTCTGAGAGATCAGAGGGGAGAGAAGGATTAATGTCATTGTGCACAGATGAATACACTGTTTCTTTAAGAAAGAAATTCCACTTGTGGAAGTTGACTAGGAAACATGCAGCACTTAGCAGTAACTCATAATCATGCCTGGCGTTCACTCCCCTGTTAATAGTCAGATACCGTTGTCAGCTTGTACCTTGAAATTTAGCGTTCTCATTTCCCATGCAATATGTGTGGTGTGCTGAGCATAAGCAGGTGAAGAGAGGAATACAACATTTCTGTAAGGGCAGAAATGAAGCTGCTCTCTGTGTCCTCTTCTCCCCTGGAATCTATATTAAACCATATTATGGTTTTACTTTGTCCAGTGGGTAGTGAGCACCAGCATGGGCCATGGACATGTGTTTTGGTGTAGATTTCTTGGTGAGGGGAGAGGTGACTGTGCACGTCGTGGATATGGGGCACACTTGCTTGTGTACTCAGAAAACTTAGACCCCTGACATTTCACCTCCGATTAGAGCTCCCTGAACTCCCATGGGAAATACAGGGCAATTGTAGCGATTTCTTGTGATTCTAAACCTCACCTCTTTTGCCACCCAAGCACCGGCTGTATATTGGGAGTTGGACTTGTCCTTTCCCTCATGAGCCACAGCAGCCACATGGAGTCCAGAGTACACGTGGCAGCGTCCCTCCGGAGGCTGTCCATGTACCTAGATGACAGCGGGGGCCAGAGCAGGACATTTCAAGAGGTAGGACATACAGGTGACGTGTTTCTGCCCTTTGCTCTCTTGTTTCCTTGATGCTGCTCATTTTCTACCCACACTTGGTAGCCTTGGACATTAAATTCTTTTTCAGTTTGAAATGTGACAAGGGGAAACTCTGAGTGGCAGGCAACCCATACATGATCGTGAGGCTTTCAGATTGTGTGGCTGTATAAGCCAACTGAGACGTAAATGTGGCGTATGAGATAAGAGCCTTCGGTGAATATGAAAGCCAAAGTCAGCATCACTAGAAGGCACTTCCTAAGAAAAGCTGTAATTTCTGGAAAATGGTTAAGTAGAGGTTTTTAGAATTGTGCTCAAGCCAAATGTAACTTTAGAAAATAGCCAGGAATAAGCTTAGAAATTGCAGATTGAAAGGCATGTGATTTTTTTAAATGCCCGCTAGCATGAAAAATTATTGCGGAAATTCCCTTTACCGCAGTTAATGAAAATGTTTTTCTGTTATGGCACAAAAATATGCAGAAGTGGGGTTCATGTGACACCGACCGTATGTGTGAACCCTGTGTAAATGAGATGTTTTAGGCGTGTCTGTCTCTGTTGTGCCCAGGTGAAGACGAGCTGCCTGTGCTGTGCTTTGGGAGGGGCAGGGGATGACCTTGTGGCCTGGCCGGATTCTCCCCCTCATTAGAGCAGATTCTGTTTTATCCCAGCCTGCCCGAGAGCTATTGACGAGTACATAATGGCTGCTGTGTTTCCCGCTCAGCTCCTCTGCTCTCAGCAATGGGACTGGTTGAATTGGTGAATTTCTTAGGGATACAGAGGGCAAAGTTTTGTTCTTAGATATGCACTCCATTTCCATTTTTAAAGTGGTGGAGAGCATGATTTAAAAGTATATTTCTTAAGCCAAAGGAGAAAATCTTGTAACCGAGGAACAATTTGATTAATAAACCAAAATAAGGTTTCTATAACTGATGCATCTGTCTACTTTTATGTTTTAATTTATAAGGCTTTAAGCAAAGTGTGATTTTTTTTCCGTCCCCTCTGATGTTTTATTATTCAGTTTCTACCCTGGAAACTGCTTACATTTTTCACACATCACCCAGCACGAGGAGTTGAAATTTCTGCTTTATCTTAATAGCTTCCTTATAAAGAAGAATTTAATATGAAAATGTAAAGGAGAAAGGATAATGTGAGGAATCTTTGATTTACAGAAAGTGAGACTCAGGTTGAGTAACAGGCTCATTTCTAGAGTTACCTTGTAAATGGTCAGTTTTGGACAGATAACTATGTATTTTCTCCATTCCCAAGGTTCTCTCTTCATTTGTTTTCTTGTTCTTTTATTCATTCATTGATTTACTTATTAGTTCTTTACACTCATGTGATGAAGTAGCTAGTGTAATCCTTGTTTTATAATTCCTGAATACACATTCTTGTTCCTGTCATGCTCCATTTGCTGGGAAAATGTAGCCTAACTATGTTTCATTTCTGTGAACTTCCTCTCCTGTTTGGGATTGTGCAGCGCTCACGGCAACCAGTGACACCCACTGCTGTGGAAATCTATCTGCTTCCTTCTGCTGTTGATAGGTGCCATATTTTGGCACAAAGTGGTGAGGAAATTTTTTGACTTAGAGATTGAAGACCTGAGTTTGAATTTTTAATCTGTCTGCTAGCTGTGTTCCAAGTCCTCATGATGCGTAATGATATGCATCATGACATTAGTATTAAATGTACTAAAATAAGTTAGGCAGCACATTAGCACCCAGTCTGTTATAAATGTATTTCAGTGTAAGCATTATAGTATGCCGGGGTGAAATTTGACAAAATATCTATGTCATTGAAGCCATGTTCTTTTATCTTTGCCTGATGAAGGAGCACCTTCTGCTGTATTTTCTTATCAGGTCCTCGCTTACACCCTTAGCTGTGTATGCGCGTCTGCATTCAGTGCCGGCATTATTGAGGCTTCAGAGGCGGAAGATACTATGGAGAAGCTTCAACTATTAGTAGAGAACAACCAGCAGGTGGGAGCCTGTGCCCCAATGACCGACCTCCACGAGTCCGTGGTTGCTGATAAGTCCTGCTTTTGACTTATTCTGAGTTAGGATAGGATGTGATAGTTTTTATACCCAAAACTGAGAAATTTCTATTTTCTGTCACTGCTGTCACCAGCAATCGAAAGTATCTCTTGGTCTTCTTATCCTCTGTCTACCTCTGTGGGCATTTCTTTTCTTTGAAAGAAGATTGATAAGCTTTTTTCCCCTTCTTTCTAACTATTGCTCTGTATTTAGTAAGTCTTTAAATATATGGCTGGGGAATATGACAGTTATGTGAGGATAGCAACAAAACCTTTTAAGTATATGAGTGCCTAGAAATGCTTATAAAATCAAACCTCGGCAATTCAAAGCAGACAGTCTCTGCTTGTGACTGAACCTGTACAGGAAAATTTAAATACCTGTAAATTAGCTACTTAAAATGATCCCTGTGAAATAGTATTCAGCCTTAGAAAGGAATTTCTGACGTGCGCTAGAACACGCATGAGACTTGAGGACGTTCTATTAAATAAAATGAGAAAAATTATATGGTTCCACTTATATGAAATACCCAGAGTAGTCAAAATCATAGTATCAGAAGGCAAGAAGTGGTTGCCAAGGACTGGGAAGGGTGGAATGGGGAGTTTCATTTTGAAGATGGCAAATTGTATGTGTTTTGTTATGACAAAAAATGTCTTTGAAAAAAAATCCCCATAATTGCAAATGATATGTAAGTTCCTTAATTTGATTTTTTATACATTAAGAAGTACACTACTATTAATCATGGTGAGTTATTGTAGGATTCACTGGGGTTTTTTGAGCTTATAATTGATGGTGTTACTACTTTGTGTTTATATGCTTGTTCTCTTGCATCTGGAGTGTTGTACAAATCAAAATCCAGAAGCTCTCATATGCTCTGCTCATTATGGGATCTTTCTCTTCATGTTTAGGAGTTGATTGGTTTTGTGTGGGCTACCTTGGTATTTTTACAATTAATTTCTTTTGAGAATTTGTATTGTTTGAAATAAGTTTCTGAGTAGTGTAGTTTTATTTCCTAAAATAAACTGCGCACTGCAAGTAAATTCCTTTCAGACTCTTCAGTGTTTGTTGCCAAAGTATACATAAATATTCTGTTTCTTTCATATATATATATATATATATTTATGCATGCATATATGTATGTATACATATATATGTATATATATTTATGTATGTATGTATGTATGTGCGCATGTGTGTGTATAAATAAATTGGAAGAGGAATGGGAGCTCCTAGAAAGGAAATTCTCATTTTGTCATATATATATTTTAATTTTAATCTGTGTCATTTTTTCCTTTCTTTTCTCTTACTCCTTGTTTTTATTTGTTTATAACAGACCTCAGGTTTTGCCCTGGCATTAGGAAACATAGTTCATGGCTTGTCTGTTTGTGGACATGGGAAAGCTGAAGACTTGGGCAGTAAACTTCTCCCTGGCTGGATCAAAGTGGTTCTTGCGGAGGTAGAAGTCACATCCTGTATGCCATTGTATATTTTTGTACAGGAAAAGAGCTTTCTTTGGACTGTTTGTAAGGAGCTACTGAGATATATAGTTTAACAATAGAAAAAAAGGCAATTTCAAATGGAAAAAAAGTATGTATTGTTAAGCTCTTATAAATAATGTATCCTGTCAACCATTATGGTCTTCTAAAACTCTTTTGTCAGTTCTAATTTTAAAACAGCATTGTGTTTTTGAAAAATAAAAACTAGCCATCTATCACCTAATAACCTTAATCTGTTACTTTAGTTTGCTTTAATTTTTTGTTGGATTATGCGGGTTATTGTGATTCTACAGATTTAGAGCCATTTTAGCCATTTATTTCTTAGTGTATAATGACTTCTGTAGAAACCCAAGGAGTATTTTGATCTTGATATATTCAATGCTTTGTCTTCAGGGCACTCCCACAATGCTTTGCCTCGCAGCTCTTCACGGCATGGTGGCCTTGGTTGGCTCTGAAGGGGATGTAATGCAGGTAACAGAAGAAATCTAAATGTACACCTCTGTGGCAGGAAGAGAATGCCCATATCCTAATGTGCTGGAGGTGGAAGGATGTGTGCATGGGTGTTTCAAACCTCTGCTATGTGAAAAAAACATGCTCTTGGCCAAGAATTCCTTCTGTGTAATTTGTTCGTTGTTTTGTTAGGTTTGTAGGAATTAAACTCAATCAATGTAATTACTTTTCATAAATTCTCCTACCAGAGAAAAGTGATTGAATGATAGATTTCAAAAATTATTCAGAGAAACTCTAGTTGGCATCTCCAGTATTTAAGTTTCTATATATGTAAGAATTTTAATTTTAAAATGATTTCACAATAGGCATATTTATGTGTAAATTTGTAAGTAATTCTGAAGGAGCTTCTTTGTTCATGTAGTAAAGGTTTATGAGTGACTGCTGCACTCAACAGGTACTAAGAAATTAGTGAAAATTATGCCTGGGCCCTGCCCTTAAGGAGTTTGCTACTATGTGTTTGAAATATAAAGACAGGATAAATTGATTATTTATGTACTAGGTAAGATGATTATTTATGTACTAGAAATATAATTATTTACTTTTGAATGAGGAGAGGGTTGATGAATATTTCTGCTTATTCTTTAAGCTGAATTCAGAAGCCATCCAGTCTTCTCATTTTCAAGGCAGACTAAATGAAGTTATTAGAACATTGACTCAGGTAAAAAGAATTTAATATCCTTGGTTGGGAAATTAGATATTCCTGCTTATTGTCTCTTTTTCTATACATGATCCAAAATGTTTTTCCTGGGAAATATGGAAGCCTTTGGTTATTTGGGAGCAGTCATTCACTAACAATCATTTCATCCAAAATAAATAAATAAATAAACAAACAAATAAATAAATGCTGCCTTTTTTAGTGAAGTTTGTATTGATTTCTCTTAAAAATTAAAACGTGACCTGCAAGGAACCTTCTGTACAAGGGAAAAAAATGAAAGGTGGTCAAAAAGCAGAACAGATGTCTAGGAAGAAGGGTCTATAGCCACCATTGTGAATGTTCTTAATCTTAGAAGAGTAGTTGAGTCCTTGTTCAGATGTCATTGATAAAGTATATGGATAAATCATTGTCATTATTATTTGTGGCTAAAAAATAAACATTTAGCTGCTAAGAAATTTTATATAGTTTAAGATTTTAAAAGATGATTGTATTCATTGCATAGAATTTGAAAGAAATGAAAAAGCTGAATAATATTTCCCTGGTGGCTCTTCAGAACTGCTGCAACTACTGCTGATATGTGAACATATATCAAGCATTCATGTTTGGTTTGCATGGTTGACATTCTTATTGTATATAGAACTTTGTATCTTATTCTTTCCATTTATCATACTTGTTTTCATTCTTATGAAGCATGGCTGATTATAATACCTCCATATAAAGGAGTTTCAGTAATTCATGCTTTAAAAGCAAATATAAATCCTTGAGCAATGTCTTTTTCATGTTGCTGAATATGAATATGCTCAGAAAAGAATTCTACTGAAACTTCAGTTGCTATAACTTGAGGGAAAACTAATAAATGAAAACGATTGTTTTAAAAATGCTCATTAGGTTAGTAATAGAACATTATTCAAAGAACAAAATAATATCTCCTAGTTTTTAGAAATATGTTAGTCTTAAGTCACCTTTCTTTTATTACTTTTGAAATTTTTTTTATGGTTTTTTGAAAATTCAAGACCAACCTGACTCAGTGAAACACTAGCTCTTAGAAGGCCACTAACATTCTTATATTCTAGCCCTGAGAAAGGCACCAGCATTAGTATGTTCTGTCCTGGCTGATTGGTTGGCCCATTCATTAATTCAGCAAATACTTGTTGAGTGTCTATGTGACTCAGGGCTCGTGTATGAGACATGTGCTATCACATCTTGTCCTAGACCTTCTACTGTCTCAAAAAAGATGAGTGACATTCTGTGCATGACCTTTTATTTATGGATCTTAGATCTTACCTCATCATTGAATTGTTGAATTTTCATCTATAGGTCATCAGTGTGTCTGGGGTGATTGGTCTTCAAACCAATGCCATCTGGCTTCTAGGACATCTTCATCTATCTACTCTGTCCTCAAATCAAAGCAGAACCTCGGGTAAGATTAAGGTCTTAAAACTCGTGCGCTGCAAAGAGGAATTGCTGACTTAGGGCTCTGTACTTTGTTCAGAGCATTAATCTCCACAACTCTAAGTGGTATATACTGCCATCTTTACTTGCTTTTCAGAGGGAAATGGAATGTGAAGAGGCTTCCTGGCTTCCTCAGGGCCACGCAGCAGGAGTGGTGGCCATGTGCTTTGAACTCAGATTTTCCAGGCTCCAGAGCCATGCTGACTCAGTAGTCCTCTTACGTACCCCTCTTAGAGGAAAGCATAGACTACACTACCTTCTACCTGCTTAGTCTGCCTAGCCCCCAACTTATACATGAAGAGTCAGAGGCTCAGAAAGATTACATGACTTGTTTACTGACAAATCCAAAAATGAGGAACAAGGTACTTAAAGACTGGAGAGGCCTTATTTTTGTTTCACTACTTGTAATAGTGTTATTTTTCATTAAAAGTCGTCATATGTAGCTGGAGTTTTTCTAGCCTGTGGTTTTGTAAAAACAACGGAGTAAGTACATTTAAATATGTATCCCTCCTCAGCCTTGGAATTGAAATCCTAAGTCTTAATATAATAGAGCTTTTCCTGTTTGTAGCTTTCTGATAAAAGTAATAAAAATATTTATAGTCTGCACATACTTACTTTATGTTTGCACCTAGAGATTTTCTGGAGAAGGTATCACTTTTTTTATCTGCTCCTTGGACTTCATAGAATTTTTTTCCAAGGCTGTCTTGTCTTAGACTGGGCCAGATGGGTTTAGATACCAAACATTTCTTACTGAAACTTAATTTTGCTTATCTTTTATATGTAGTTTTTTTTACAGCATTACCATGAACATGAGCTGCTGTCATTACTGTTCCACTTGCTCAAGTCATTCTGTAGCTATCAAAATAAGACACTTGTTTTTTTTAGCCTTCCCAACATAATGGAGTTTAGGCAGTTGAAAGCTGTCATATTCAACTGGGAAAAAGAGAGAAAAAAATCTTATTGAAAACACTTGCTAGTGCTAGTTTTGAAGGTCAGGACACTCATAGTATCCTGGTAAAATAGTACATTTATGTCAGGCTTGTGCTTTTCTGAATATGCTTTTAATTGTCATATTATGAAGCACTTGGTCTGGCTCACATATATTGGTATCAGATAACAGTGAATCACCTTACACCCAGGTTCTTTTGAGCAAAATAACTCTATCTCTGGAAAAGTACAGCTACTTGTTTCTTATGGAATTTTCCAACTGAGATATTTATTGCAATAAAAGCCATCTCATGAAACAACTATAGAAGACTGGGAGGAAAAGAATTTAGGAAACTCAAGTAGCATAAATGTCACTGCCTCACTGTTGCAGGTCAGCAAGTACCTCTGGTTATTTGCTTATGTTGGTCACATAAGACCTCTGCCTTATTCAAGAGATTGGTGCTGTTAATGCAGATTATTGAATTTTCTTACTTGACACTTCATCTGATTCAGCCTGAAGAGGCCCCTGGAACAGTGGTCTAAACCCTGAAACCGAGCAAACTTCCTGCTGACCCTGAGGAAGTCACTACGTTGGGATTCATTGATGTGACAATGTGGAAGGAATTTTGTTTTTAACCACTACAGGCATATATTCACCTTCTGTGATTGTTCTGTGCAGCCTTTACCAGTTTTGCTGCTACTTTAGATTTGTCTGCATACCTTCTTCAAAGCCAGTCAATTAATTTAATAGAATTAGTTGCAGCCACAGAGTATTGCCCTGATATTAATGGCACGATCATTTCTTCAGCTTTGTCTCTAGGTTGATATGGCTGCATGAGATCACTATCTCTCCTTCATTAGTCCTGCCAAGTTCACTGGCTAATTTGATCATTTTCTGTCCCCACAGTTCCTACTGACTACAGTTATTTGCCTGAAAGCAGTTTTATTAGAGCAGCCATTGGCTTCTTCGTTACAGGAGGGAAAAAAGGCAAGTGAGCACATTTCTTGGATTTTTATCACTCTTTCTACATGTTAAGTAAGTCTGTGTGCCCTAATGCTTCTGTAGAGTTAAACAATATGAACGTGAAGGGGTGTTTGTTCCGCTAAACCATTCCTCTAGTGAAGATGATCTGGAGGCAAGTTCGGTAATTACTGTGTAAACATACACAGGGTTTCTGTCGTTCCTTGGAATCACTCTTTCTGATCTTGGGTGGTTCTGTGAAATCTACTTGGCCATTTTAGAAATAGAAATACACATTGCCTTTCCTGTCAATTTCAAGAAAAAATATGTCTAAGCAGAGAAACTATACCTAAATACAGGTGTACCCCAAAACTGTCACAAGTCAGTCTTGGTCTTTTACCTTGTATGATCACACTGTGCTGTTTGAATCCCTGGCTCTCGTTACTATTTTTGGTTTGTGTGGTTTTTTTTCCCTTCCCACACATTTGTCCCTTTGTGGCTGTATTGCTAATGCCACACTAGAGTACAAACAATTAGAATATGGCGAGTAAGTTCTTTTTATTTTCACTGGGACCAGAAAAATGCTGAATGAATTATTGACTAAGTGCTCTATGATACACATGTACTTTTCAGAGCTGTAAGGAGAAAAACGATTAGAATTGAACATGTCATATTCTCAAGCATGAGCTTCATTGATGTAATATTCTTTCATTGATGTTTATTTATTTCATTCTTTCCTGGCTGGACAAAATCAGTGTCTGTGTCATAGCAAGACCATTACAATTTTGGAAAGAAAAAAGTTCTAAGATGGTTTATAATTATTAACTAGAAGAAATGTGGAAGAAGTATTTTGATCAAAGATCATGGACAGATAAGATCCTATCATTGGAAGTAAAGTCATCTTGTCTGATTCTCTACCGGATACTGGAATCCCTGGAGTTTCCAGATTATGTACTCTTTTCTTAGCCTGAGGATACTTTCCCTTAGCTTCTGGAGTTCTAAAATACATGCTCTTATCCTAGAGTTGTGAGTTAACACTATTTGATTTTAATTATCCTCAGTAAAATTGATGTGCAGTTATGTCGTTATTGTACATGGTATATAAATATTCAATATTACATTTAATATGCAAATTAAGCTTATCAATATATTGCCATGAATTAGGCCTACTTAAAATAGATATAATAGAAATGTCTTTATTAGTGAGAAATTGAACTCTACTAAATAAGCATCTAAAATTTTCAAGGCTAGAATAATACTAGGACTATCTATTTTGCTATATTTTTATTAGCTTACTGATAGTTATCTGATAAAATCGATAGTAACATAAAATATTTCCATGAGGAATTTTAAAGTTACCAATAACATTTTCTGGTGAATAAAATATCATTTTAGCTGCTTAAATTCATATTTCTTGATTTTTCTCTCACTTTTATGAGGACTTCCTGGTCAAATATGTTTTTATGATTATGTAGTCATGACACAACAGAAACTAGTTTGTTCTGAGACTGAAAAATCAGGTGGAACTGGAGTCAGTGCTATCACGTGCGGTCTTGCTGAAAGCTATTTTAAAAAGATAAATGAAGTATTTAAGAATGCCATACTACCAATTGGATTTTGGGCATTTTCAGGTTGTGGGAGAGGGCTGCCTTCTTGTCAGGTTTGCTGACTAGGTTCAGAGGAAAATCTATTCAGGCTTCCACATTACTAATGATGACCCCAGAGGAATGGGGGCCGTGGGAGGCTGACCTCAGCCTCAGAAACCCATTTACAAAAACAAAACCAGCCCCTTCTCTATAGGACTAAATGGGATGGCCAAAAGCGGAGGTGTGCATGCAAACGAGTGTTTTCTTCTTCAATATGCCCGGCTCATTTGAATTTTAATAACTCCCTTCTGAAGCAGCTTTTGAGTTTAAATGTCTGGATGTCACTCACTAGTGCCTATTGGGGCTGCTGATAGGAAGGATGACAACTTTGATGAACTCTTTTGAGGAAAAAATGGTTTTAGAGAATGAAAATCATGTTTGGCATGAGCAGAAAACCTTAGGATGGCATAATTGCATTGCTTCTTTATGCTGTTTTTAACTTTAATAACTCAGGAGGGGGAAATGTATGGTAGATTCTCTCCAGCCACATTTAGGATACCAGGGTGAGATTGGGCACAGTGATTTCCATTGTAACCAATCAGATTCGAGATCGTGAGCATATTGGTTTGCTTTCTAAGATTTTTCTTATTTTGGATACTTTAAAATGTATGTGATAGAATATATAAGATGTTCATTCATAAGAGGCCAGCACTCTAAAACCATACCAGGTAGATGCAGTTTCTTCAGGGTTTTTTTAAGAATTTAGTTTACATTTTTGAATATATTTTCCTTGTCTGGCAGCTCTGGACTTCTGCCATGTGTACTGTTCCTTGATCTGTACCCTCATCATTTTCCATTCCTAGGGACATTTCTTGACTTCTAGGCTTCAATTCTTTGCCCAGATTTTAATTTTTCTTGTTATGGGATTACTTTTTCTCCTACAGGACGCTGACTTTTGATTCTTACCATTTTTTTCCTTTTTCCTGATTTCTGATCTCTATGTTTTCTCAAGCTCTTATCATCTTCAGATTTTATCAAGATTTTTATCCCCCTCTTATATAGAATATGTAACCAAATGTTTAATAAAAGTAATAATTCCTTTTTAAGGCTTACATTATGCATTTCTCATGATAGGTTTATTTTGTTATCATTCTATACCAGAGGAATATAACTCCCTTTATAATCTTGCATTTTATTATTAGGCTTTAAAGTTCGTAGTGAGAAGTATTATCTGAGGAAAGTATGTTTAAATCCATGTAATATGATCATTATGAACAGCATTTCCTTTTTTAATATGAATTCATTGGTTATTGAGCTGTGTCGGTAAATGTGGAGCTTGTGCACAAATGATCAGTAGGTTTATTCTCAGTTTGGACTTTAACATGAGATATATTTATTGCAAAGGTGTCTAGGTGAAGGAACAGAATTACTGAAGTGTGAGTGTAGAATAAATAATATGAGAAAGTTATCTATTTGGTGATATTATGGAGTTGGTTGTCAAGGTTGTATATAATTTTTGAATATTTATTCTGAGTAGTAGTTTAGTTATACAGCTCTTCAAAATATTATTAGAAATGAGTACATGTGTATAACCCTAAGTTCAAAAATGATATAAAGAAAATTATAAGAATTCCCTATGATAACATCACCTAGAGATAGGTAGATACTGCAGTCCTCTAGATGTATAGTAATATACATATTCATGCATAAAATTTATAGGATCTTATCTGACTTTTTAAAAACTTAACTTTGGGTTTAGGTAACCATAGTCACCATCCATCCACTGCAAAAAGACGCCTGTGAAAAGTGCAAAAAGAATCCTATTGCTTCACTTTCTGGACGTTTGTCAATAAATTTTTTGTGTGTGAGAAAGAGTCTTGTTTTTTGTTGTACCATTAAGATACGTGAGAGTAGAAAAGTCACCAATTCTCCCATGACTCTTCAGAGATATCATCTAAAGCTACATATTTCTATTTAAATTTTGCCTTTTTCATATACAGTTTTATACATTTCCAAATGTGTATATATTTCATATTTCTAACTTGGTTTTATAAGTATTTCTAATATCTCCATCATAGTTTTAAATGATGGTAAATATTTTGACAACTGGTAAATCATAGTCATTTGACTATTGATCATTTAAAATTATTTTACTACAGTAAACATCTTTATACACAATACTGTCTTCTGATTTTATTTTTTAGGATATATTTTCAGCAGTTATTAGTTCACAAGAACCTGAGGAATTCATGACATGAAGTATGCAGTGGCCTTTTTTTGCTTTTCATAAAGATTGTGCCAGTTTCACATTCTCCAAACCCCTATGAATATGCCAAGCCCCGTGTCATAGAGATTGGAAGTATGGGAGCCAGACTGCCTTGGTTCATATCCCACTTCCACTGCTTGCTGGCTGTGTGACTTCAGCAAACCACCTAAGTCCCTTTCTTAGTTTTTTTATTGCTGTGACTCAACACCTGGCATGCACAAATTGGGGGGAAAAAATTATTTTAGCTCACAGTTTGAAAAGGTGACAGTCTCATGGGTGGCTGGCAACAGTGGAAGCACATGGAGGAGGTGGAGGTGGTTACAGCTCCTTATTGCATCACAAACACGAAGCCAAGTCAACTCAAGTCAAGTCCCCGCAGGAAGGAAGGAAGCAGCATATACGCTTCAGGGTCCTATCCCGATGAACTGCCCCTCTGAGCCAGCCTCAGTATTCTGCCCCGATGTAGTTTGACTCTGGAGTGTCCCCCAAAAGCCTCATGTACCTGTGGATATTGTGTAGTGTTTGAAGGTGGGGACCGGCTGGAAGGGGCAGGTGCTTGAGGCTTAGTTTTGGAGGGACGTGGGCTGGCTGTGCCCTTCCTCCCAGACTTGTCTATGTTCTGTCATGCTGTAAGCATCTGTCTCCAGAGCATAGGATCCAGCTCTAGCTGTGCCCCCACCATGTGATTTCACCATTTTCCAGCCGCCCACCTGTGAATGGACCACGACTTTCTGAAACTATAAGCTAAAATAAATCTTTCCTCCCTAAAGTTGTGGATGTTGCGTATTCTGTCCTAGCAATGAAAAAGTAACTAAGACATACCCCTTCCAGATTTCAGTTTCCACCACATGTCTGTAATATATAGTCCAATTCACACAACTGGAATCTGTAATCTACCATATGCCTGCCTTCCATTGTACACCTATTATCAACTGTGCACCCCTAATTCACCCCTCCAGACCAGTCCCTCAACTCCTCTTGGCACATGGTTCCATAAATAATTCATAATATCCAAATACTTGAGACTTCGGGAAACATTCCAAATCTAAATCACAATAGTCCATCTGTCCCAATTGCTTCGATAAAATAGAGAAAAATAATTGAACCTTCTTTAGAGTTTTGTAAGCATTGTGAGTCACTCTGTGTAATAGTTTTTAGGAAACAAAGAATAAACCTCTTAAAATATTATAAAGTAAAACAACATAGATAAACCAAAGATGATAGGAAAAGCCAACCAGGTGTAAAATGATACTTTGCTTTTACTTGCATTTCATTACAAGAAGAAAATGAACATTTTTGCATGTATTAACTATTCAAGATGTTTTTTAAATTAAGCTTTTAGAATTTTTTAAAAATTTGGAACTTCTTTTACCTTTTTTTTTGATATAATCTCAAATGTACAGAGAGATTAGAAGCTAGTGACTTTTCCAGACTACTCATTGATTTGAATTTGCCTGACGTTGCGCATATTAGAGTTGTAGATAATTTTTGGAGGGACTATCGCAGAAATGGAGCTCCATCTTCTCACCACATCCCATGGCTTGACATGATGCCTGTCCTTCTACACTGTGATGCTAACCTTGATCACCTGGATGGTGTGATGCTTTCTTGGTTCTCCTATCTCGTTTTTAGGGGTTGCTAGAGATTGAACCCATTTCCTGAGCATGCTAGGCAAGAACTGTGCCATGGAGCTCTAGCCTGGTCCCAGGTTTTTGTATATAACTTTACTATTTTTTTCTTTATCACTAATACATATCTTGTGTGGAAATATTTTGAGATTTCATAAATATCTAGTTTTTCATTCTATGCTTACCCATTAGTTTTGCTATCCATCAATGTATCGTACTGGACTTAATTACTACTGTGATCTCTGCCAAAAGGTGATTTTTAAAGGAATTCCATTAGTCTGTGTGTCTTTTTTTTAGTAGTGATTCTGCCCCTAGAAGGAAGCTTTTCAGCCTGCTTGCCTGCCTGCCTTCCTCCTCCCTCTTTCCTCTGTTTTTCCTCTTCCTTCTCAATAGTATGAACTGTCAGTTGCCTATTTTACTTATTATTTCATTTTATTATTACTATGATACTCAAATTGTTCCAGTTTTGATGAATGAGAACTTCTTCAAGAGGTTTTTGTGTTCTTTTGACATGACCCCATCATTCTCTGAGCTCCTTTGTGGCACAAAAAGTTGTAGGGTTTATCTTGTACTTCCTTCAGCTCTGTAATTGCCAGGGGCCCAGGGTCTTTTACATAGAGAATAGTGCTTAGCTAAGACCTGGGTGTGGAGTATCTCATTGCTACCAGAACCAAAGACTATTCAGTGAACACAGATAGGAAATTCAGAGGTGATAAAAATTTTTTAATCTAAAGTAAAATATATCACAGTGAAAGACATACTTCTATTATTCCCTCCAAGTACTCTCTCTTGCTTTGAGCACACTTATCATATAGTTCTTGCCACCTTCGGAAGCAGTTCTAGATGCCCTCTTTAGTGAATTTCTCTATGAGGTGTGCTATAAAAAATACAGTGAATGCCACTGCTGAGTGCCATCCACCAGAAAGACACACTCATAAAAACACAAACAAGGCATCATGCAACTTCTTGCTCTTCCACAAAGTCAAAGTAATTATGAAAGGCAAATATTTTGAATCAATTGGGATGTTGAGTCTGCTGTGACAGGACAACAGTAAAGACACTAAAGATTTCTAGTACTACTTAAGAAAGGAAGAGGGAGTATTTTTAGCGAATGATGGCAATGTTCCTTTTACTGCAATAAATTAAAAAAATTTTAGATATTCACTGCAGGCTTTGATCATACCTTATATATTTGTTTTTTATTTTTATATTTACTTGTACATCTAGACCAATCTTATCTGTAACTTCCTATACATACATATAATGAGTTCATGCCAATATCTGCAGTTGTGGTTCAAAACCAGCAGGGTTTATTCTACCTTTTTCTCTTTTCATATTTATAACTCTCTTCTCTTACAGTAACAAACTGGCTGCTATTTTTCTCAATATATTATTCATGTGTCCACTCTTCACATATATAACCAATATTGTGTCCCTGTTGGACCACAGCTCCACCGAGCTGCCTTCCTCACTTGAGTTGTGATTTTTACCTGCTGCCACTCTGCTTGAAGGCCTTTTGGTGCTAAATGCCCTTCCCCGGTATTTTTGTAACTCTGAATACTGTTATGTGCTCCTAAGACAAAATACTCTACCAGCTTTTAGTATTTAGTAATCATCAATTATTTTCAATAATTAATTAGTTGTAGAGTAGCAACCATAAATACACCATGCTATAATAATTTTTGCTTATTTTCTCTGGACTTTGTCTCAAAAAATTCTACTCATCCCTTCCATCTAGACTGAAACAGCTTTCTTTTTTTGGAGGTGGAGAGGAAAGAAGACAGATCTTTCCTGGTGTTCTCAGGTTAAGTTAGCTTTCTCATGAGGTACTTTGCATATATGTCATTATGTGGATAATATTTTTTGCTTGCTCTTGTTGTCATTAAACTGTTGTTTCCTCAGCGAGCAAGAAAGACATATGTATCTTACCCAAAATGCTTTAAAAAAAAAAACCGTACATAGCATATAGTAGGAATCAAGTATTTGTTGATCTACACCTTTAAGTAAGCACACCCCCACACACACACACGCAGAGTACAATTATAAATTAATTTGTCTCTAGCAACACTGAAGATGGAGAAAGTAAAGATGTGTCCATGCTACATAGACATTGTTCTTGAGATGAATAACATACAAGCCCTGGCTGTCAGTCAACTTGCCGCCAGACTTTTCCTGTAGGAGTCACACATGCACATTGTGACGTTGAGTTCTGATCTTCCATGTTGCCAGTTTGTATGGTAAAGGATCCTGCCATAATATATTCTGTGCAGATTTGCTTTTATAACTTTGAGGCTAAGTGGAGGAGAGGTTTAAAACAGCTTATATCTAGACTTTAAACACATGGATCTCTGTAGCAGTTACTCGTAGGCATTCTCGGTGTCAAATCCATTGGCCACAGAGCATTCTAGTATTTCTTGCCTGTAGCATTTGTTTGAAAGTCAAAGCACTGAAATAAAAGAACTAATCATTCTTAATACTTAGATTTGGATTCTTTTGTTCAATGTTAAAGATCTCTGAAGAAGGAACAGGTGACTCTATGGGATTTGAGACTTCTGTCCTCAGTATCTCTCCCCAGTTGCATGGAACTGCTAAATGTTTTCTCCATTCCAAGCACTTGCTGTATGTTCCTCCATCTCATTTTGTGTTACCATCAGTTCCCTGAAAATACAGTGAGAAACTTTTGTATGATTTTAGTTACGCTACTTGGTACCGATTCTCTGCCCTTTAAAATGTAGATTTATTGCATTGTGAGCACTCACATGACTTTCAACTCTATCTTTCATTTTACAAGTTCTCCTTGCTGCTGACACTTGGCTTGTATATCAGATCAGTGCTCGTGGATATAGAAGCAACATGTAAAGTGTGTAGTAAAGTGCAGTCACTGGGGAAAGTTCCATTGTCCTGCCAAAGGGAGAGCGCATTCTCTAAGCAATAAAACATCTGAGAAATGTTCATATTTCACATGGGATGCTGGTGTTACAGGACAAGTTAAATGCCTTTTCCTAGTTCCCTAGATACTCTGGAAACCGAAAAATTTCCATAGTGATTTCTGCCCAAGGACTTGCAATAAAATTTTATGCAATTTTGCAGGCACATTTTTTTAAAATTTAAATAGAAATCTGCTTGTGAAGTAATAATTTCCAGTACAGAATTGTAATAATCCTTCGTAGGACGCATATGCTGTTCTATATATGTTTTTGTTACAATGTCTGCTGCCTCATCAAGCCACTCCTAGGAACGGTGTACCAAAAAATCAAAACAAATACAGAAAGCAAATATTTGCTGTCTTTGACTGTGATTTGCTTTGTCTGATGTTGATGTTGACCCTTTCTTCAAATCCTTGCTGAACACTTGCATATCATCTTGGCAGAAATGTCCCTTCAATTTCTCTCCACTCTGTGTGCATCTCCTTTCCTCCTACACCATTACTTTTCTGCTACAGTTTTTCCTTGGGTGAGTTCTACCTGCGTCTCTAGTTCTTTTTTAGCTTATTTTCATTTCACTTCTTTTGCTAGTTGTGTATATACTTCTATACTTCTGCTCTTTTTTCCTCTTTTTCCTTTTCTAATTCTCTTTTCTTCTTGTGCTCTTTTTTCTTTGGCTGACTGTGTTCTACTTCCCCCGTCCCCTATTTGCTGGCCTCCCCCTGTGACTCTGCTGCTGCTCCTTTCTCCTCCTTTCGACAGCTGTTTCCCGTTGCTAAGGGTCAGGATTGTACCTCATTCTACTTCTTTCCTTTCTGTTGACTCTGCTTCCACTTGTGCTTCGCAGCGTCCACTGTCGACTGATTCTAGATTCTGGTAGCCTGTGTACTGATTCCGCTTCTCCTCTCTCCTCCTCTTCTCCTTTATGAAACTGTTTGCCCTCTTGCTAATTCTGCTTCCAGCTCTGCTTCTCCTTTTCCCCATGCTTCTCCTTTCTGGTGACTGCTTTCACTTTTGCTCTCTCTGTCTACTGTCTGCTGGTTCTCTTCCTTTTTCTGCTGACTCTGCCTCCGCTTCTCCTTTGTCCTCTGCTTCTCTTTTGAGAAGCTCTTTGTTCTTTTGCTAATTCTACTGCCACTTCCGCTCTTCCCTTTCCACTGTCTGCTGACTCTGTTCTCTCTTCTTCTGATACTACCTCTGCTTTTCCTTATAACTGGTACTTGTCCTTTAATGGCCATATCAACCCTGTCTGTACTTTATATTTTTGTTCATGTCTTGGTGTTATAAACCCTACCCCCCAAAGAAAATAATGGCACTATGTCATAGATAACTACTGAGCTGTTTTAGGTACTTTCTCATTGCTGGGACACAATTCCTGACATCCACAACTTAAGGGAGGAAAGGTCTATTTTAGCTCACAGTTTCAGGAGGTCTCACTCCATTCACAGGCAGCTGGTAATGGTAAGAAGGGTCTGGTGCTGAACACCTGCTCAGGGCATTGCAGGAGGAAGGATCTGGCAGTAGAAAAAAGCTAAGACAAGAGAATATATCCTTTTAGGCCACAGGCCCGGTGATCCACCACACCCACCAGAGGTCACCCCCCGGCAGCACCAAAATTCCTAGATAATCCACATCATCCAAATATATGAGGCTTTGGGGGAACATTTCAGATCCAAACCATAACTTATAATTTAGCCATTATTTCTTTGGCGCTCTCCTTTGGAGCCACCGTGGCCCAGATAAGGAGCAAAAGAAATAAAAACTCCGATGATCCAAAGTATAATGATAAGGACCACAGGGCTGTAGGTAGCCAGTCATCCTTGGGAGGTAACACACTGAAGGAGCAATGCTTGTCTGCTCTACTGGAATGGCAATGAGGAAGCAATGTAGGCAAATTATCTTTTTTTAAATAACTGGATAAAAAGTATTTGACCCCAGCAGCCTGGAAACTGAGGCAGGAGGATCAGAAGTTCAAGCGCAGCCTGGGGAACTTAACAACTTATGAATACCCTCTATGAAAATAAAACTAAAATGGGCTGGGGATGTATGTATCTCAGTGCAGAGGTCCTGGGTTCAATTTCCAGTACCAATAAAATAAAATAAAGTGTGAAAATATTCCTGAACAGACAAGAGGGAAACATTAAAAACAAGAGACAAAAGAACAGAAGGAGAAAGATTTTCTAGTAAATAAAATTGAGATTTAGAGTGAAGAAAAGGGTTGAAAACAATTGAAAATGTGATTTAAAAAAAAATCCTTTAAAACTAAAAACAAGAAAGGAAAATTGGCATTCCTCACTCCCATGATGCTAACAAGGTTGCTGTTGTTTTTGTTGTTTTTACCATTACAGGTCCTGAAGCTGTGCCTCCTTCCCTTCTCAAAATAGTGATGAAACCCATAGCAACTGTTGGAGAAAGCCACCAATATCCTCCTGCCAACTGGGCTTCCCTCCTCTCTCCACTTATGAGGCTAAACTTTGGTAAATATCAAGTGTTTTTAAGTCTTCAGAGTTTGGTTGTGGAATTTGACTCAAGTAGTAAAACAGAATGTTTCACAATGACAGGTCACTCATAGACTTATGGATCCTGAGCCTTCTCATCTTACGTGGAATGGCTGGGTTTCTTTCACTGAGTCATTGACTCCTGATAGTTTAAGGTGAAGAGGAAGAGGTCTGTTCTAGTTACTTTATCTTTGCTGTGACAAAATACCCAACATCCACAATATGTGGGAGGAGAGATATATTTAGCTCGCCGTTTGAGAAAGTCTCACACAGTCTGTTCCGGGGGCAGCCGGCAACAGTGAAGGCACATGGCAGAAGCTGGAGAGCTGCTCACCCCATTGCCAACAGAAGCCCAGCAGGAGCAAGCAGAGAAGCTTTCCCAAGGCAAAACTGCAATGATGTTTCTTCTTGCTTTCTTCAAGTACTTCAGGCTACCAGTTGTTCCACCTTTACTTTCTGGCCTACAAATCAATAACAAACACCTAAAATCTCTGTGTTAAGCAATCTCCAATCCCAACAAATTGCCCCAGTCTTTCCAGTCAAACCTTAAACACCTGCCCTCCAGCCAGGCCCTACCACCCATTAACGCAGTTCCAAATGCATGAGGCTTTTGGAGAACACTCAAGATACAAACGACAGCAAACTCTAAAGACACAGGCCAGATACACTTATCAAAAACCACACTTGACTTGAGGTGTGCATCTTGCTTGGTATACAATGGAGGCTTGGTTTGGAGGTTAGCAAACTGCACTTCCAGACCCCTAGGTTTGAATCACTGTGTGGGATGCGATGCTGTTTTAGTTTTCTGTTGCTGCTATAACAAATAACCATAGACTCAGTGGCTCAAAACTAACAAAGTTGTTTGTCTTACAGTTCAACAGGCCAGAAGTCTCACATGTTCCTACTGGATTAATCCCAAAGTACTAGGACAGCAGAATTATTTTCTAGAGACTGGGGAAAGATCTCTTCCTTCATTTTTTCAGTGCCTTGTGGCTGACCACATTTTTGACTTGTTAACTCCCTTTCTCCATGTATAAACCGAGCAATGCAGGGCTGAGGCCTTCTCATAATGTCGTCTTTCTAGGTCTTGGAAGCTAGGAAAGCTTTCTCATGTTTAAGAATGCCTGTGAATGATGAGCCTATTTAAGGGACCCAAATAGACTCAATCACAAGGTCTTTAACCTTAGTCACATTTGCAAAGTTTCTTTACTTCATAAGGGTTCAATATTTAAGGGTATGTTTAGGGGTTCAAAGGATGAGGATGTGAACATAATTGGGGGCTGCTGTTCTTCCTATCAGAGATTCTCCTTGACGGGCATCAAAGGGAATGAACAATCCAACCCCTCAGCTTCATCCATGGCAACCTCTTTTATACAGAATAGAATCAGCACATGCAAATATTCTGACATACTTGCTTCCTGCTCCAACTCACAGGACACGAGAAAAAAGGGAACCAACAATTTACACAATGTTTTTAAATTGTATATGTTGATTGAGGCAGGAGGATTGCTCTTTCCCCTGTAGTAGAGTAATTACATTTAGCTGATAAACTGAATGGCTTGTATGGTATAATTTAAGAAATTATTGAAGACAGTTTTGACTACATACAATATTTTGCTTAATTTTATTTGCACCCAGTCCTTGTATAAGATAGGGTGTTAAAGATAGAGTTTCTAGATATTTCGTTTAAAAAGTATATTCCTTTCTCTATTAGTTTTGCATGCTAGACTAAAAATATTTGTGTTTTCATTAAGTTCTTAGGAAAAAACAGTAAAAGGTTTGATTGGAAAATAAATGTACTGATGGGAATTAGATTATTGAAAAGACTTGATCACTGTAGAAGGTGTGTACATCTACAAACCACTCCTGACATAAACAGATTTTCCTCTGTGCTAAACATGACGGAGAGAAGAGGGGAAAAACAGTCTGAGACATCTTTGACTAGGATTTTCTCTTATTTTTTTTCCTCACCCATTTTCTCACATATTTTATAGTATTTGAATTTTTTGGCTTCTCTAGCTATTTATTGTAAGAGAGATTTCCCTAGTTCAGGCTCATTGCTAAGTTCTAAGACTTGGATCTGTGACACCTCTGGACACATTCTTTGCCTCATCATTGGCAGGGTTCTTGAAAGACCTTTGGTTTACGAAAGTTCTGTCACTTGCAGAAGTCACCCAAGCAGATGCTTGATTCAAACATCAAGGCCTGGAAATGTTATAGAGAAGCAACTACCTTACAGAAATTCTTTTCTCTTCTTCTTTTTCAGGTGAAGAGATACAGCAGCTGTGCCTTGAAATTATGGTGACCCAGGCACAGTCATCCCAAAACGCAGCTGCTCTGCTGGGCTTGTGGGTGATGCCACCACTCATTCATGGTCTAAGTGTATGTAGTATTTAGGAGTGCTGAGTAAAAAGAGGGTAAAGTTCTTTTGGAGGAAATTAACATGCATTTGGTTGTGTGTTCTCAAACTCAAGAGTAAACAAGATATTTTACAAAAACTGAATATTTGATTATAGCTGTGTTGCAGATAGAAAAATGACATGATTCAGAATCACACCATTGATATTACCCTTCCTAGTTTAGCTACCATTTATTGCAAAAGGCAATAAATGATGATAATGAGTATTAATAATTCCTTTTCAAGGTCATACAGCTAGAAAATTGTGAATTTGTTTGAATCTAGGTTTGATTATATGGTTGCATAGTAATTCCAGTAAGGATTAAGAGAAAAGGAGATCTACTTGCATTGGAGTTTCCCATATTTTATCCCTTTCTTTCCTAGAGCAGGCTGCAGCAGTTTAGAGGAGGGTGAAAGTCTTGATAGGATTTGGTTAGATGTGACAGAGGCACCAGGGGAGGTAGGCGGGAAGTGTCAGTGGAAAGAGTAGAACATCATCTCTGCTGAGATGTTCAGTCTGAACAGTACTGAGGAGGAAGGGATCCTTCCTGGTACTTGTGACAGGAAAGAGAGTAGGTTAACGCCTTTAAGGAATAGGTGAAGTGTGGATAGGAAGAGTAGAGGAAGAGTGTTTACAGATATGAATTTAGTAAAAATATATATTTTGAGTACATTTAAAGCTAGAATAGAAAAATGCACCCCATGATTTCTTAGAGGTTTAGCAGATGTTACAAGATAAATGATTTTCTTCTTTGAGTTCTCTCCATAATCTAGCCCCTCGTTCTTCTCTAGGAGGCTTTTCATTCTTTGTGAATAGGGCAAAATTTTCCTGTTTCCTGAATCTCATGATTTTAGTCCCTCCTCTCCATTGGTTTTGTCTCTAGCCTTTCCCACTCCTTGTTAGTTGAAGGTGTCCATTACTGAGGTCTGTGTGCTGTCTGCCCACTCCAAGTGACTTCCATCTGTTTGCCACTGACTGAGCTTTGGCTATGTACCTGGTACCTACTGGTACTCAGTGGGAATGGACAGAGATTAGATTTAAGCTCTACAATTTAGGAAGCTCATTTTTTTCCCAAATAGCTTTTTTTGAGCTATAATTTTATAACTCCTAACATAACCATCTTAAGTGTAAAATCATGAGTTTTAGAACATTTTTACATTTTTAACCATCTCTAAGAATATTTCATCACTCAACACAAGGTCCACTGTGCCTATTTTTAGTTGATTTCCACTTCCAACCCCAGGTTCAAATTACTACTGATCTGCTGGTTCTGTAGTTTTGCCTCTTTATAAAGAATTTTATATAAATTTAAATTTTATATCATCTTAGGAATTACTTACAATAAAATTGTAAATGTGAAGTTTTTTGTCTGGCTTATTTTACATCTAAGTAATGCTTTATATTATTTCCATTGTATAATTTGATAAACTGAGACAAATGGAAGTAAAGCAGAGTTTGTGTAACTAACAGATGGAGGCATATCTGACAGCCTTTTTTATTGAAGTTGTTCTAGATTTTAGTGATCCTTCCATTTCTTTTTTTAGATCTTTGAAACTTTATTTTTCTTTGGTTATGGTTCTTTCCTTTTATGATTATTAGTTAATAAATTATTTTTAAAATTTTATTTTCTTATAAAATGATCTAAGTTGGCATTTTTAATTTATTTTTATTTTATTTTATTTTATTTTTTGAGACAGGGTCTTGCTCTGTAGTCCAGGCTGGTCCTGAACTCACTGTAGAGCCTGGGCTGGCCTCATACACATGGTAATCCTTCTACCTTGGCCTCCTGAGTGCTAGGATTATAGGCATGTGCAAGATGACATTTAAAAAAAATGAGCTCTGGAGCTGGAGGACTAGCTCAGTGATTAAAGTGCTTGCCTAGCAAGTGCTAAATACCTGAGTTTGATTCCCCAGCACCACATAAACAGGCATGGTCATGCATACCTATAATCCTACTTCGGAGGCAGAGGCAGGAGGATTGCTGTGAGTTTGAGGCCAGCCTGGGCTCCATAGTAAGTTCAGAATCAGCCTGGACTACAGAGCAAGACTCTGTCTCAAAAATAAATAGATAATAATTAAATAAAAATGAGCTCTAATGAAACTCTTTTTGAAAATTACTGATTTTATTGTCAGGTTTTTAAAGACTATTTTTCCATTTTATCGATATGTATACATGCAAAATTTAAGGTTTACAATGGAGTTGAGCATTTTATATACATACATATCTTGTCAAGGTAACAGGGGCTTTTCCACTCTCTTTTTGTGCCTCCCCCTAAACTCCCCTTCCTCCCGCCTCCACAACCCTACCCCTCTGTTACACTTTGTTTTTCATTTTAAATTCCATAAGAATTGTGATCTGGGTCTCTCAGATCAGAGAGACCATTCAATGTTTCACCTTCTGCTTCTGACTCTCTTCACTAAGCATGATGTTCTCAAGTTTCTTCCATTTTCCTGTAAAAGCCTCCATGGTGTTTTACTTTATTGATGCATAGTATTCCGTTGTATATAAATACCACAATTTGTGTATCCACTGGTCTGTTGATGGGTATTTTGGTGACTTCCATATTTTAGCTATTGTTAGCTGTGCTGCTATGACCATGTGTATACATATATCTCTGTTGTGTGTTATTTTGGCCTCTTTTGGATATAGTCCCAGGAGGGATGTTGCTGGATTGAAGGGGATATTTATTTCTAGTCTTGAGAGCTCTCCATACCGCTTTCCAGAGTGGTTGTATAAATTTACATTCCCACCAGCAGTACAGGAGGGTTCCTTTCTCCCCATAGCCTCTCCAGCACTGATTGCTATTTGACTTGTTGATAGAGGCCATTCTCTCTGGAATGAGATGGTATCTTAGCGTTGTTTTGATTTGCATCTCTCTTATGGCTAGGGATGTTGAACATCTTTTCATGTATCTATTGACCTTCTGTACTTCTTCCTGAGTAAACTGCCTCTTCATTTCATTTGCCCACTTCTCAATAGAGTCCTTTATCTTGGTAGGCTTACTTTTCTTCAGCTCCCTGTATATTCTAGTTATGAGCTTTTTATCTGAGATGTTGGTGGTGAATATTTTTTCCCAATCTGTTGATTCTCTTTTTACAATGTTGATAGTTTTCTTTGCTGTGCAGAAACTTTTTAATTTGACAAGATCCCACTTGTTAATAATGGGGATAATTTCTTTTGCTTTTGGTGTCTTGTCAAGGAAGTCTTTGACTATACCTATGTCTTTTAGAAATTTGCCTAATTTGTCTTCTAGAAGATTTAGTGTTTCATTTTTAATGTTTAGGTCTTTGATCCACTTTGATTTGATTTTGGTGCATGGTGATAGGTGTGTGACTAGATTCATTCTTCTGCATGTGGATATCCAGTTTTCCCAGCACCATTTGTTGAACAGGCTCTCCTTTTTCCATTGTGTGCATTAGGCCCCTTTGTCAAAGATTAAGTGATTGAGGGTATTTGAGTTTGTCTCTGCATCTTCAATTCTGCTCCACTGGTCTATCTATTTTTGTGTCAGTACCAAATTGTTTTTACAACTATGGCTTTATAGTATAGCTTGATGTCTGGAACTATAATGCCTCCTGCTTTGGTCTTGTTGCTCAGGATTGCTTTGGCTATTCTTGGTCTCTTTTGGCTCCATATGAATTTAAGAATTGTTGTTTCAAGTTCTTTGAAGAAACTTATAGGTATTTTGATAGGAATTGCATTGAATCTATCTATCAGTTTAGGTAGTATAGTCATTTTGACTATATTTATTTTGCCTATCCAAGAGGAGAGGTTGCTTTTCCATATTCTAGTGTCTCCTATAACTTCTTTCTTCAGTGTAATGTAGTTTTCTTTATATAGGTCCTTCACTTCCTTGGTTAGGTATACTCCTGGGTATTTAATTTTTTGCTGAGCTATTTAGAATGGATTTGTTTTTCTGAGTTCTTGCTCAGTAAGTTTATTGTTGGTGTAGAGAAAAGCTATTGATTTTTTAGTGTTAATTTTGTAGCCTGTGACTTGGCTGAATTTTTTTATTGTTTCTAGGAGTTTCATAGTGGAGTTTTTAGGGTTTTCTGTGTAGATAATCATATCATCTGCAAATGAGGAGAGTTTGACCTCCTCCTTTCCGATGCAGATTCCCTTTATTTTATTTTCTTGTCTGATTGCCATGGCCAGTGTTTCAAGGACTATGCTGAATAAGAGTGGTGAGAGTGGGCAGCCTTGTCTTGTTCTTGATTTGAGAGGGAACAATTTCAATTTTTCTCCGTTTACTATGATATTTGCAGTAGGCTTGGCATATAAGTCTTCTGTGAGATTTAGATAGAGCCCTTCTATACCTATTTTTCTCAGTGTTTTTATCATGAAGGGGTGCTGGATTTTGTCAGAGGCTTTTTCTGCATCAACAGAAATGATCATGTGGTTTTTGTTTTTGCTTTTGTTGATACGGTGTATTACATTGATTGATTTACATATGTTGAACCAGGCTTGCATCTCAGGAATGAAGCCCACTTGATCATAGTGTATGATCTTTCTGATTGCTTGTTAGATTCTGTTTGCCAGCATCTTATTGAGGATTTTTTCATTTATATTTATTAAGGATATTGGTCTATAATTTTCTTTCCTGGTTAGGTCTTAGTCTGGTTTTGGGTCTAGTGTGATGCTAGCCTCAAGAAATGAGTTTGATAGCATTCCTTCACTTTCTACTTTATGAAATAGTTTGAGGAGAATTGGAGTAAGTTCTTCCCTAAAGTACTGAAAAAATTCTGCTGTGAATCCATCTGTGCCTGGAATTTTGTTAGTAGGTTGAGCTTTTATTACTGCTTCAATTTCTGTGTGCATGATTCAGTTGTGCAAGCTTTTTATATCTTCCTCATTTTGGTATTTTATATGTATCTAGGAAGTTGTCCATTTCTTTCCAGTTCTCTAATTTGTTAGAATATAGGTGTTTAAAGTAATTTCTGATAATATACTAGATTTCTGCAGAGTCTGTTGTAATTTCACCCTTTTCATTTCTGAGTGTGCTAATCTGTGCCTTTTCTATCCTTTTCTTGATGAGGTTGGCAAGAGTTTTGTTTATTTTGTTAATTCTTTCCAAGAACCAGCTCTTTGACTCATTAATCTTTTTTATTGTCTTTTTAATCTCAATCTCATTTATTTCAGATCTCATCTTTATAATTTCTTCTCTTCTGCTGTCTCTTGGGCTAAGTTGTTCTTGTTTCTCTAGTTCCTTAAGGTGCATCATTAGCAAATTTATTTGTGACTGATGTATGCATGCGTTTATGGCTATGAATTTTCCTCTAAAGCCTGCTTTCATTGTGTCCTACAGATTTTGATAATGATGTACTTCCATCATCATTTAACTCTATGAAGTTTTTTTATTTCTTCTCTGATTTCTTCCATGATCCATTGTTTGGTCAGTAGTATGTTGTTAAGTCTCCATGTATTTGTGTATTTTCTTCTGTTTCTGCTGCTGTTAAGTTCCAGTCTTATTCCACTGTGGTCTGAGAGTATGCAGGGAACTATTTCTATCCCTTTGTATTTGTTTAAGCATGACTTATGTCCTAGGATGTGGTCTATTTTAGAAAATGTTCCGTGTGCTGCTGAGAAGAATGTGTAATCAGTTGATATTGGGTGGAAAACTCTGTAAACATCTGTTATGTCCAAGTTTTCTATAGTGTCTTTCAGCAGGTATATATCTTTGTGGATTTTTTGTCTGGTTGATCTATCTATTTGTGATAGTGGGGTATTGAAGTCCCCTACTATAATTGTGTTGGGGCCTATGTGTCCTTTCAGATCTAGTAATTTTTGGTTTACATAACTGGGTGCTCTAGAGTCCGGGGCATATATATTGATAATTGTGATTTCTTCCTGTTCTGATGTTCATTTAACCAGTGTGTAGTGACCATCTTTGTCTCTCTTCCCGTTTTCTTTTGAAATCTGATTAGTCTGAGATTAATATAGCTATTCCTGCTTGTTTTCTGGGACCTGTTGCATGAAATATTGAATTCCAGCCTTTTATTTTCAGTCTGTGAGTTTCCTTGTGGGTGAAACATGTCTCTGGTAGGCAGCAAATTGTGGGTTTCTGTTTTTTGATCCAGTCAGCTAGTCTGTGTCTTTTGATAGGTGAGTTGAGGCCGTTCATGTTTAGGGTAATTATTGAGGTATGTTTGGTGTGTCCTGCGATCATTGTAGT
>PVKB01000589.1:615178-664050 GCA_004027205.1 Ctenodactylus gundi
AAAAAAAAAAAAAAAAAAAAAAAAAAAAAAAAAAAAAAAAAAAAAAAAAAAAAAAAAAAAAAAAAAAAAAAAAAAAAAAAAAAAAAAAAAAAAAAAAAAAAAAAAAAAAAAAAAAAAAAAAAAAAAAAAAAAAAAAAAAAAAGGCTAAATAGGATGTTTTGAGTGAGTAAGGAACAAAGAAATTAAAATAAAATGACTTCTTTCCTTAAATTTTCTAATCCAGGGATGATCCAACGTGATTGCAAATCTGTGACATATGACAATCCAGAAAGGAGGAGCAACCTTTTCTAGGCTGGCCAGTGACATTGAAGCGCATCGCCCCCCCGACACCTGTCCTTCCAACGTCACTGAGGTGAGCCAAGCCTTTGCCAAGCAAGGGGCAGTCACGGGTGACTTTCTATCTCATTTTTTTAAAGACTGCAGCTCCATCCCCTATTCTGTGCAGGAACTGAACAAAGTGCTTTTGTAACTCTCTCTCTCTCTCTCTCTCTCTCTCTCTCTCTCTCTCTCTCTCTCCACCATCTCTTTCTCGCTCCATCTCTCCTGCCAGCCATTCCTCCCTCCCTTCCTCTCTCCCTCCACACCTCAGGGCAAAAAAAGCCCCAGCTTCTCCTTTACAACAGGAGGTGGATGGACAAAGGCCACTCACAGGGCTAAGCTAGTCAACATTGCCCTCTGATGGCCATATTTGCAAAGAGCGGCCTTTGCTTTGGGGCAGACTGACATGATACCTGGTAGCTAGCAGGAGAATGGGTGCTGAGCCTACTAGTGCTGGACAGTACCAGCGACGAAAGGCTTATTTTCTCAGAGGTGGTCATTTTGGGTCTCTTGACAAGCAAACAACATCTTGTCGCCACCTTGCTATGCCTTCTCCTTTCCCTGTCTCTCCTGGCCAGAAAGGTTTTTGATCCTTACCCCTTATGCCTACCTCCTCCCCCGTCAGTCCAGGGCTTGTGAGAAATAAGACGAGAAAATGCTTTACGACACTCTGGAGCGTTGAATTTTAAAAATATGCTTACTATTAATCATTGACTACCACACACTATTGTCCTTTGGGGTTTTTTTGCCCCCAAACTCCTATGTACTTGGACAGTTTGGGGTACGTCCAGTCCACCTGGGTCTCAGTTTCCTCCTTTTCGAAAGAAATGCACACAACTGTGAGCTAAGCAGATCACAGCCAATAGTCTTGTATCTCAGTCCTAATCTATGCAGCTTTTACATGTTCTAATTCAAAATACTTCAAAGACGTGATAAAAAATGTATTCATGGAAAGCTCTACATCGAGGTGTTATGTGGTAGTTGTTTGACAAGGTAGTTTTTTGGCAAATGCTACTAAAATCACTGTACACGTGAAGATAGTAAAAATGGAAAACTACAGGGAAAAAAAAAACAGAAGTCAGGCCGCGGTACCCTTGATGAGATGAGAGTGAGGTAAGCCAGTGATGCTCTGCCTCAGGGGCGTCCACGGTCTCAGGCACTTCCTCAGCCCCATGTATGCACCTGTTATTGGTGCTTAGATTTTCTTTGAAATGTGTAGATTAAAATAAATTTTATTTTTGGAAAGTCATTTTGAAGCTGTGTTGTTTGAGTTCCTCTCATGAGATTATTAGAAAAGCAGTGTGTTGTCCCCAAACCAAAGATGGCTCCAAAGGACAGTCCTTTCATGTCCTGCCAAGGCTTTCAAGAAACCCCGGGGACTTAAAGAGGACATTCCTGTGAAGAAGCCAGCTCCCAGGCAATTGACAGAAACCAGTGCTTTTGTCTTCTCTGCTGTTGGTGACAAATGTCTTTGGCTTTTTTTTTTTCCTTCACTTAAATTGCATGTTGGGACTGAAACACATGCACAGCTCATTGTAATCAGGATTTTGTAAGCTGACAAACATAGTACACTCAGGAACAATGAAACCAGCCCCTGGGACAATGGCTGGTGATTCTCTGTAGCCTTTTAATGGTAAACCAATAACTCCAAACAGGATGGGCTGAGGGTGGGGACCGTGGAGTGGCTCTGGAAGCATGGCACTGGAACTCGGGCAGCCTGGCTGTGGGAACTGCCAACTGTGAGCCTCAGCTGCCACCTCCCCAGCTCACTCTTGTCTGTGGGCATTAAGCATTCTGATAAAATCGCCAGCTGATGTTCAGCTGGCCTGATTGCTGAAGAGACTGATTGCATTATTCACTCCCATGAAGAGATAGTTAGCACTCTGAAGGATCCACAGAGATTATATTAAAAAAAAAAACTCCAGAATTATCAACAGTTTAATTTGTTCTTCTATTCTTTCAAAAAAAAAAAAAAAAACGGACTCTCAAAAGACAAACAGGAAGAGCCTAGACAGAAAGCAGTTTTGGGGCGAGGCAGAGAGAGTTTGGAGGCCCCGAGTGTTACGGGATTACACGCCTTTCATTTTCCCTCCTTGCTTTCCATTTCCCCTTTGCCAAGAGAATTCCTCCATTTTCTTTTCAAAAAAAATTACAATAACGGCAACAAACACAACAACAAGGTAAGGACAACAAAACTCCCTGATCTTTGCTATTTCCCTATGAAATGCTCCCATCTACTGGCCAAATGGAGAAGACTCGTGTCATAACTTTCATTATGGTCCTACTGCGAATCCTGAAGGCTATCCTCCAAATGATTAACAGAATAACTAGAAACAAGTCAAAAAAAATCAAAGAAGTTGAGGAAATTCTTCACTCTGTGCTTGGCAATTTACACAGGTAGTATTCCCATGTCTTTGAGATACATAGAAACATACATAAGCAATTCACAGATCTCCCAAATAAGGAGTTGTTCGCAGCGCTACTGTCTTGGTTACCTGTTCGTTTCTGTGATGGAATACCCAACACATACAAATTAGAGGGGGAAATGTTTATTTTAGTTCACAGTTTCAGATACTCACATTCTATTCATAGGCAGCTGGCAATAGTCGAAGCACATGGCAGAGGTAAAGGTGGAGGCAGCTCCTCCCAGTGCGGCGAACCGGAAGCAGAGTCCCTGAAAGAAAGAAGGAAGTAGCATCGACTCTTCCATCTTTTGTCCCAGGAATCCAGGTCCAGCTTCAGTGCTCCACCCCTTCCAGATTTAAGTGCCTAATCCGCCACACGCCTGTAATCTATAATCTACTACACACCTATAATCAAACCCACGTGCCTGTAATCTATAAACTGCTGCACACCTGACTTCCACCACGCACCTATAATCCACCACATACCCATAATCCACTCCTCCAAACCAGGCCCCAAACTCCTAAAAACACACGATTCCACAGAAAATTTAGAACATCTAAATATGTGAGACTCTTAGGGGACATTTCAGATCCAAACCACAATAACTACACAGTATAAGTGAGTGACAAAATTAATGAATAGGAGACTGGAAGAGACAGAGTATATGTGTTAGGGTTTGGATCTGAGGTGTCCTCTCGTGTATTTGGCTGTTGTGAATTATCCACAGATTTCACATACTATTAGGTGCGGCCCAGCTGGGAGAAGAAGGTGACTAGCTGTGTAATAGATCATTAAGAGTATGATCTGGGAGGTTATAATCTTTCCTGGGCTTCTCCCCAATGCCTAAACCTCTGGTGATGCCAGGAGAAGTTGTTTTCTGCCAGATCCTTCCTGCCAGCCACTCAGGAATGGGCTGGGACTTCCTTAAACTGTGAGCTATAATAAACTCTTTCTCTCTTAAGTTGTGAGTGTTGAGTAGTATGCCCCAACAATAAAAACATGCCTAAGATGAAGAGAGACAGGGAGGGAAAGTGGGGAGGGAGGAGAGAAAAAATGAGATAATCTCTCTCTTTGGAACTACTTAGCTTATTTCTAATCACATCCCATCAGGAAAGAAGCTCTGGATTCAAATGTGGCACCAGAGACAGTGACTAAGACACCATGTTCTCTGTATAATGAACAATCATATCTGTCTTTTACTGAGAAGAAATCAAATTAAATTCCAAGTTAATTTGTTGATACCTCCTCAATTAAAAAGCCACTCAGAAATGATACTTCCTGTTTGTGACCATTGGAAGGTTATATCCACTTGTTGAGATTAAGAAATGCCCACAGTAGAGTTTTCAAGCATGTGTGATTGACATGTGAACTAGCAAATGAGAACACAGAACCCACCTGCTGGCAGCCCAACTAAATAAAAGGAAGGAAGAAAAAACACTGTCGCTGCCCTTCCTGGGGAAGCTCTGGCCTTAGCTTCAGTCTCCGGACATTGACTGGCTGCTGTCCTCACACTGCCAATCTCCGCTGCAGATTCGTTCCAGTCTCTGGTCTTCCTCACTCTTTGTGAACAACAGTCTGCAGCTGTCCTGTAGCCTCAGACTCGTGTTCTTCCATCTCACATCCGAGCAGCTCCCGCACCGTCCTGCTCTCGCACATGCATGCAGCCATTTTGGACTGTCTCTCCCCTCAAGTTTGTAAGCCATCCACATAAATTCCCATTATTTACATATAATTTCTATTAAATACGTCTTTAAGATACTAGAATATAAAATTTTACAGTGAGAAGAAGGTCTAGAATTAGTAGAATAAAGAATTCTCATAGGTGTCTGTCAGGAGGATCTCAAACACCAACCAGGCCTCTGCTATCTACTGATGAGAAAAAAGCAAGGATCCTGGAAGCATAGAAACCTGTCCACAGGCTTGATATACTTCTGAAGTATACCAACAAATTTGACAAAAATGAAAACCCTTAAGATTTCCATATGCATTTTAAATACAATTATGAAGTTCGTGGCATCAGCCTCTACAGAACTGTTTGCCTCTGAAGAGAGGCTCATTGTCACACCAACACACCCTTTTGTAGGCGTTTAGGTCTGAGATTCAAGGTGTGACCAAAATGGGATGTCTGTGTTTTGCCTCCTTAGAAAAGTTTTCTTGGGGACAGAGTCCATAAAAAACATTATAGTGTTTTGTTTAACAGTGGGTGTCAATAGATCATGGATCTAAACACACACAGATGGTATCATATTGCCTCAAAAGCAAACTTTCTCCAAATGTAATCACTGTATGTATTATTGTTCCTGTTCAGAAAAAAATTTAAGGAATTGTGTAAAGCAAAAATAAAAACTTAAAGTGGCATAAGGTAATTATCTAGTGACTAAAATGCCTCCTTGCACTTGAGAAACCGAGACTCTCATTTTTAAGTAATCTTTCCAGAGGAAAGGATACATCCCATCAGAGGAGATCCGTGTACCCCAAAAATAGCCTATGTGGCAGGATTCCAGCAAGAGTCAGCATCCCCAGAAAGAGCAACTCGAGACGAGTACTGTAGCTGAAGGCAGCTTTCAGGAGGCGGCTTCTGTGAGCTGTTACCTATGCACTGGGGTTGGGTTTTTGGTGGTGGAGCAGTCCTTGAGTCATCCATACTCTTGCAATTAACCCCTAGTAAGTAGCCTCTCACCCACATGCCTGTAAGTAACCTTGATAAACTCACTAGTTCACCAAGTTGAGTTTTGGTATAATTTTTACTTTGGTCTGCCAGCTATGCCTGATCTGGAATTAACATTCATTCACTTCTCCCCAGGAAAAGTTTCATGCAACACGGCCTTGACTTTATACCTGGCCCTGCCATTTCTTGACTAGTGGTTGACCAACAGTGTGAACTGTCTCTGTGGATATAAACCTCTGCTTGTGGAAACAGAAAAGAGGGTTGTGGAATTAGGAGCAATGGGTGTCCTTTGGCTCTGAAAAAACAATATACTATGGTTCATTGCCTTCAAAAGTATTCCAATCACACAACATCACACACACACATACACACACACACACACACACACACACACACACACACACACTCATAAATACTGTTACATACACTTAAGAAATGAAGTTCTTATTTTCTTTTTTCATGTGTAAAAGCAAATTTTAAAAATTAAACATTTATTCAATTACAGTATACACTGTAGTTTTTCCAGAACACTTGAGTGCCCAGAGGTAAATTACAGAGACATGCACAAAATGAAGCATTTTTTGAAATTACATCATTGGAACCAAAAAAAAAAAAAAAACCAAACAAACAAACAAACTTCAGTAGCATAGTGTCATTTCTCAGATTAAATTTTATTTATTTATTTATTTATTTTTTACATGGTCTTGCTCTGTAGTCCAGGCTGGTCCTGAACTCACCATGGAGCCCACTCAAGGAAATCCTTCTGCCTTAGTCTCCCAAGTGCTGAGATTACTGGCATGCACCACCACACCCAGTTTATGTGGTGCTGGGGAATTGAGCTCGGGTAATTAGCACTTGACTTGGTACTTGCAAGCACTTTATTGAGCCATTCCTCCAGGCTTCAGATTGAGTTTTAAAGAGACAGCAGTGAGCAGCCCCAACAACTACCCAGAAATACTATCCAGAAACCCAGGGTCAACCTTAACATCTGTCAATGCTCCTGGCCTCACTTTCTCTTCCTGGACATGGCCTCCACCAGCCCGCTTCACCAGGTCTCCCTCCTCTTGCTCTGGACCAAGTTCATCTGTGTAGGGAAGCCAGGGTATCATTTTATAACTGAAACTCAAGCACTTCCTTTCTCTCTTTAAAAACATTCCAACAAAACATCTGTGCTGTACGTTAGATATTTAGATGAATTTGACCCATGTAGCTACGACTTTGTTTAGAGACTAAAGAAAACCTCGAAGTACTTTTCTTCTAACCTCCCAAGAGTCCTGTGCATCCGCTGTCCTCACAGACGCAGAACCCACTCGCTCATTCCCACACAGATTGGTTGGATGTCAATTTACTTGAAAAGTTAGTTTGAAGTTCCTGGACTAAAAAAGCAGCCTGAAGGATGTGATGTTACCAAAGTACAAAGAAATTCAGTAGCAATGAGATCTGGATCTCTTCTCTTTGGGCCACCCATTTTGTGGGTCCAGCTGTTGATCAATTTACAACCCGTGAGTCAGCACCACAGGGAATGGCAGTTGGTGTCCTTGGGACTCCTTTCCTGATAGAACGCCGGAACACAAAGAGCTTTACGTTCCGGCCGGAACTGTTACCATGCCACCAAGACAACAGAGGACAACCCCATAATGCTGTCTCCTGATGTTTCCAGCTAAGGAACACGAGGAAAATGAGGACAAATTGGGGAAAATGCCCTGCACGACGGAGATTCAAGCAGCATTCATTCTCTCCTCCTTGGTGACCTTTTTCGGTGGCCTTGCTGTCTTACTCCTTTTCAGATTAATCTGGCGAAGCTTAAAAAAATGGCAAGACGTCAAGGGAGCAAAAATTATCTTGGTCAGTTTCCTTACTGGGGACTCCTCTGTGTGAAGTTAAGAGACAGTCCTGGCAAGCATTTGAGATTAGCAAGCAAGTTAAGCTTTCTTCAATTCCTCAGGATAACAGAGTTGGCTCTGGTGTCTCAGAAAGTGTGGCAACTAGGGGCCCAAGCTGCCAGTTCAAAGCTCACAGGGATAAGGCCAGGCTGAGACCAGGTCCACTGTCTCCTGCTGAAGAATCAGTGTTACAGGTGAAGGATGATAAGGACAGCATTCTGAAAAAAAAAAAAAATGTTCACAAGCATTATGTCTACATCTCTGTGTTTAAACTTCCAAAGCCAGTTGTACTAGGTATAGTCAAGGTAATGATAAGGAACAACAGAGTGTCAGCCCTTCTCAAACCAGCTTAATAGTCAAAGACACTGAAGGGCAGCTGTAATGACAAGGGCAAATACCTTGTCCAGGAGAAGGCATGGAGTTCAAAGTAAATCTCACAAACGCAGCATAGTAACTACTAACAGATGTTAACAGCAAAGAGTTTTTATCATGCCCTGGGTAATTGATTCCATTTTCATTTTCTAATTTTTTACAGATAGATTAATTTCCATGATAGAATGCTGTTGACTTATGCACCAAAATTAATATAGAAAATTTGCTTAAAAACCTTTCTCTTGACATGAAAGAGTAACACAGAGTAAAATATTATAATTGCCCTATATGTTGGTCTCCTCATCAATATAAAGTTGATTTAGTCATTCATCGTCTGCTACGTAAGATAATTGAACATTTCAAATGCAATGGATAAAGATATTCTATACATCTGAGGAAAGATTATAAATTCAGGAGAATATGATACCAGATAAGGAAGAAAAAGCAACATAAAACCGTAAAGCTCTCTCTCCCTATTAAAAACTCAGATACATAAGTAATTATTTAAAATTATTATGCAACCTTTTTTTCTTGCCCAGAGATCTTGATGGCAAAATGTGAAAATATTGATTCCCACAGCAGAAAGAAGTGTGCTATTCCCCATCTGGGTCATTGCGTTGATGTTAGTTTGAAAAATCTGGGGCTAAGAACAGGCAAGGAAGCCATGGAGAAACACTGCATAATTCAGAATGAAAAGGCTGTGCAGAGACCCAGGAGAAAAACAAACCCAGTGAAATTTTTACCGTGAGCTATTAAACAGAGCTCCTACCATTCCCTGGATTGAGCCACGTAGAATGACCTCTGGCTGACTTCAGGACAGGATCCACCATCAATAAAAATAAAGCAGATTGTTTCCTGGACCACGCTGCTCACTCTGTCAAATCCTTTCTCTTCTTATAGGAACTATTCTCACCAAGTTATAATAACCCCTTAAGAAAGTTTTATCTTCATGGAGGATTTCGCAAACAAATTGAAATTTTGCTTTCGGCGCAGACTGTTGTGGGGCAAGTGTTGGTAAGTAGACTCTCACTGTTAGCTAGCTTAGCCGTGAATTTGACCATAGTCTGTATCTGTTATCTCATAATCTAAGGAAACTTCTTGTGTTCCCTGCAAGTTTTATCTACCTTCCAGCCCCTACCTTCCTAAGCCTTCCTCAGTCAGCTGCTGTCACTGGTTTTTCTCTCTCTTTAGGGCACGTACAGTGATTGTGTATTTGTCGTATATTGTAGATTGTATGTTAGTTGTCAGCTTGTCCGCTAGAAAGAAAGCTTTACATCAGGGAGGAAGTTGTGTGTACTTTGTTCTCTTTGTGTTTATAAGAGTGTCTGGGGCACAAATACTCAAAAACCCCTTGGTATTTAGTAAGCCAATCAGACCTGAAACACGCAGCTCCTTTCTTCTCCTCTGATCCCCATAGACCCTTTTCTCTTTTTTTCTTTGAACAAACTAGACTGTGTGCTTCTCCATGATCTATACAGCTTTACTCAGTAAAACAAACATGAAAATTCAGCTCAGGGGCCATGTCCTTGAAGTACCTGCCTCTCCCCATGTGCTAGGCTAAGAATCCCTCCTCCTCTGGCTTAGAGTCCTTTGGATACTGCTGTGTCTTCACTCATTTATTTATTTTTTGTTTGATGTGGTACTGGAGATCGAGCCCAGGGCCTTCACACTTAGCTACCTCACACCCATTTGTTTTGTTTTGTTTCGTTTGATTTTGAGACAGCATCTTTTTAAGTCACAAAGTTGTCCAGGCTGGACTCAAATTTGGGATCTTCTTGCCGGAAGCTCTCAGAGTACTAGGATTTCACGTCTGCGCTGCCCACCCTGTCCAAACACTGTTTTCAAAATGCCCTGTATCCGTGTTGTGTCCCCTGGTGCACCGTGAGCATCTGGAGAGAACAGACAACGTCCTGTGAGTATTTTACTGCCACCTCTGGAGTAGTGGGAGCCCAATCGGTGAACATTGCGCTGGAGTCATCTCTACAGCCTGTAATCTGTGATCCGCTGCCATCAGATGGTGATGTCCCGGAAGTATGTTCAATTGGCTGCTCAGTGTCCTGTGCTCTTTGTAACCAGAGAACACATGGCTCTTTCTTGGGTAATGCTGCCTAATTCTGGCATAATCAATTGCTACTATGAAAGTACACATAAGAGTTATATTTTTAAAATTTCAAGAAACTCGTAGAGGCTGCAAGGAATGTTGGGTCATTCAAGATTATGTGGCTCCTTTTTTCTGTCTTCTAAGGTGTTTTATTTTTCTGTTTGTTCGTTTGTTTGTTTGTGGTCTCCCCTCCTAGAATCCCCGTATGTATGATCTGTGGCAGTGATTTTTGTGACTCTAGGACCATGCCAAGGATCTCTTGGTTAGGATCTCTTCAGATATTCAAGCTGTGTCTGTTGTATGAGGATAATATTGGAGCTACGCTGAAGGGCTCGGGTGGGCGCAAAGAACATTCATAGCATCCGCAGGAGGAGCATTGCCTCTACAGAGTGGGTGGGAGGGAATGAGGTCAACACTCCGGAAAAAGCTGCCTCTGTGATGGAAGAAAAATGTTCTGTCAACCTAAAACAGCAGATGATATTCTAGTTAGAACACCAGGAATGGTGGGAGCACAGGTTCAATCAGAATAAAAACTTTCCTATTGAAAAATGTAATTATGATTGTTAGGATTTCTAAAAAGTAATTATGGGAGATCATCATTTACACATTTCATTCTTCCCTCCTGCTCATCTCTCTTTCCTTTACAAAATGATTCTTTTCATTATTCAACATATATATATATATATATATATATATATATATATATATATATATATATATATATATATATATATATATATATATAAACAAACATACATAACTATAAATATATATATACAACTATGTATAACTACATATATATATATATATATATATATATATATATATATATATATATTTCCAACTACATGGCAGTCAAGTAGTCTACACATCATTAAAAATGCAGGGAAGAGTCTTGTACTTATGGAACTTAAATCTGGGGGATAGTAGAGATTACAGATATGTACCTAAGTAAATACAATAAAGTCAGATGGTGATCAAAGCTATGCAAGTAGTAGAAGTATATTGGCATGCTCTGGTGATTATGAAGTTAATTCACACTCGATAAACTGATCAGAGAAAAAAATCTCTGAAAAGATCAGTTTTGACTAGATATATGGCGAACCAAATGGACAGAGCAACTGAGATTAAAGGAAGCAGGTGGAAGTTAGAACTTGTGGAAGTCACAAGCTCAGGGTACTACAAGTGCCAGAGGAAGGCTCACACGCTAGAGACCATGGTGGGTGAGTCAGAGTGAGGGCTCAAAAGAGACTGAAGGGCAGTGTGAGACCTTGTGTATCGTGGGAAGGGGCCAAACTATTCAAACAAAATAATATTATTTTGCAAAGTGAAGCCATTAGAGACCTTAAAGCACAAGTTCACATAACCTGCTTATTTTTAAAGTTAAGAGGCATGGGGCTGGAGGAATGGCACAGCGGTTAAAGCACTCAACTTGCAAGCACAATATCCTTAGTTCAATTCCCCAGCACCACATAAAGCCGGACATGGTAGCTCCTAGCACCTGGGAGGTTGTGGCAGGAAGATTGCAGTGAGTTCAAGGCTAGCCTGGGCTATATAGTGAGTTCAGGACTAGCCTGGGATAAATGGCAAGACCCTGTCTCAAAGAAAACCAAAAAAAGTCAAGAGACACTACAGGCTGGAAATAAAGGAATCATCAAAGGAATACTAGGTAAATGACAACAGAAATTGACAGTAACATTTTAGTATAACAGAAGTTTGAATTCAAGAAAAAAAAGATAACCATTAAATGACGCCAACCAAGCTACCCACATTAGTTTCTTAGGACTCCACTAAGAAATACCATAGAGTGAGGGACTTAGCTGACAGAAACACACCGCCTCACCGTCCTGCTGGCCCGAAGTCCGAGCCCAGGCATTGGTGGCTGGTTGCTTGTGAACTTGTCAGGGATAATAGTTCACGCCTGTCTCTTATCTCCTGTAGTTCGCTGGAAAAACTAAGCATTCTTTGGCTCAAAAATATATCATCAGCCAAACACTCCACTTGCATGTTCACCTGGTGTTTTCCCTGTGGTACATCCATGTCCACATTTTTCCCTTGTCTGAGGTCACTGATCACCCAGGATGACGGCTCACCTTCATGACCCAAATGAACCTGAGGACATTAAAAAAAAAAAAAACCCTCACTTTCAAACAAGATCATATTTTGAAGTAGTGGAGACTAGGACTTTATACCTGTTTCGATAGAATACAATTAACTATTCAACTTTTGTAATTGTAAATGTAATGAACCATGCCAAAATATGACATCAGGAATATCATCACATCAAAAATGCAATTCAAGATAATAATAATAAAATCGCAAAAAATAAGGGGCAATATAAGAGAACATAATAGTGGTACTACATTTTAATTCACTTACCTCATCTTGGAACATGTTAAATAGAATAGTAATTATTACTATAAGCATAAAGAAGTTCAGAGTCATGGATAACAATTAATAACAGACAGCTGAGTGAAGGATCATACCCTGTACCCTAGAAACAGAAATCAAATTTACAAAAACCTACAGTTTATTTTTGTAACAAACACAATCGCTAAAGTTATAGCAAGCATATAAGCAGGAAATATCCTCTGAACAACATGAATGAATCAAAATATAAACAAACCCAGAAAAAAGACCCAACAGTTAAGCATATGAAAATCTCTATCAAATGACTCTTTCAAACGTGCAGAATCTTTAGAGAACAAAGATAATTAAATAAAATTGTCATGTCTCTGAACCACCATAGTAGAAGATGGAAGTTGAGTTGTGAACAAAGCATTTAAAAGTTTTTTGAAAGGTAAAAAAATAATGAAAATAAAGACCGAGTTCAAGAGTTAAAAGAAAGATTAAATTTATGCAGGATAAATTTCGAAGATAGAAATTATTGAATCAATAGCCAGTTACTTGAAATGAAGTAGAAATCAACAGTAAACCTAAACAAGAAATAAACATGTGTGAAATAGCAAAATGAGAAAATAAGTACAAACAAGAAAATTGAGACACTGATTCTATCAAATTTGAAAAGTGGATGATTCTTTATGACAATATAAATTACCAAAATTATAAAAGATATTTGGACCAAATATCTGAGAGAAAAATAAAATTGTCAAAGCACTGTTACTGGTAGCGTTTCCCACTCCTCCTACCCCTCCTATGGGAGTATTAGAGGATTTCGAGACATCGCTTTCCAAACCTTTGGGGGATGGATGATAATTAAACAACTTCTGGAGGCTGAAAATGAAAAAAGAAAATGACCACTGCTCTTCTTAATGAGGTTGGCTTACTTTCTTGCTGTGACGGAATACCAGACATTCACAACTTGAAGGAGGAAAGATATATTCAGCTCACAGGTTCAGAAGGTGTCTCACAGTCTGTTCATGGGCAGCTGGGCAACAGTGGAAGCACGTGGCAAAGGCTGGAGAGCTGCTCACCGTTGCAGACAGAAGCCAAGGGAGTGAGGAGCAAGTGGAGGTCTGGAGAGTCAGGCAAGGCCAGAGCTTTCTCAGGAAGAAGCTGTAACAATTTTCTTTTTCATTCCTTTACTCAGTTTATGCTGCCAGTTGGGCTACCTCAGACACCTAGGGTGAGCAACCCTCCCTTAATTCCTGGCCCACAAGTCAACAACACACACCTGCAATGTTTCCCCCTGATGCCCCCCACCCCCTTTTCTCAACAAATCCATAGATCCTTCTTGGTCAAACCCCAAGCAATCTGCTTCTTCCAGCCAGGCCCCGCCTCCCAGTAACACATGGTTCCACAGTTACTCCATTACATCTGAATACATGAAGCATTTGTGAAACATTCCAGACACAAGCCACACCAGAAGGGTGAAGTCAATGTCAAACCCTCCAAAAGTAGTAAATGAAAAAATCGCAAGCCAGTTTCCTTCATACCTGTGGAGAGGATACATGACTAGTTACCCAGTACAAGAAGAAGAAATGAAGGGGGAGGTAGAGGAAGAGAAGAGGGTGAAAAACAAAAGAGGGGAAAAAGAAAAACGAGGAAAAGGAAGTGGCATTGACAAGCAATTTTTTAAAAAGGATTTTATACAAAACATGATGCCTTCTAGAAATTCTTTTAGATTAGAGCCCAGCAAGACACAGATCAACTCCACAGGGTCTCTGGCTTGAAGTTATTCCGGATTACATGGGATATTTTCAGATGCACTATCTACAGGAAGAGGAATTCTCTTCTGAGTTGACTTCCACAGATGGTCCTATTTCTGAACAATTATTCTCTCCCTCTCGGGGCGTTTTATTTGTTTGTTTAGTTTTGACTTTTGTTTCTTGTCCATTGTGTGACTGTGCTTCTCTATTATTTTGTGGCTAGAAAACTTAGAATCAAAATTAGGGCTTAGTTTTAGCAAGTGTATCATGTCTACTTTTAGCATAAGTCTAGCCATTATTTTGTACCTATGGCCTATGTTTCTATCTTCTCCTGTTTCTATTACTTGAAGATAATCTGGGATTTTATGTCTTTGTACTCTGCCGTAAATTCTTCCTGCAGATGTGCAGTCCTTACTGTGAATGTGTAATTCTCTCAGCAGTTAAATAAACCCTTAGCAACACACATCGACGCATCCAGTTGTTACCTTTAGTGCACACACCAACCAAGGTTACAAATGGAGCCTCAAATCCATTCCAAAAAGAAAAGATATCCCCAAAATTATTCTGGTCATATGGAGTAAAGAAAAATGTATTTTCCTATTTTTCTGTTTTTTTTTTCTAATGTAGTACAACTTCTGGGGAAAAAGGAAAAAGTACTAGAATAGATGAGTTTCTTATTAGATGCTTTGCATCCATTAGTTATGATAAAATAAAATAAACCTTGTTCAGAACCCTGAGATGAGCTGTATCTTTACATCTTTGTACATTTATTATTTTGCGTTTTATATTTAATATACCACCAACCATCAAGAATTTGTCTTGATATATGATATGAGAATGTACATTGAGTTGGGGCCGGTGGCACAGGCCTACCAGCACTCTGGGAGGCTGAGACAGGAATATTGAAAGTTTCAACCCATCCTGGGTAACTTAGGAATTTCACAAGATTAAAAAATAAAATAAAAGAGATTATAGATGAAAGGCAATATGAAGGCTCAGGACTTAATTCTCAGGAGAGAGAGAGAGAGAGAGAGAGAGAGAGAGAGAGAGAGAGAGAGAATGTGCTTTAGTTTAGAGGCACTTATCATACAAATAAAGAAAAGACTCATAGGAAATATTCCACTGTGTTCACACTAATTTTCTGTGAATTATTGCCTTTTGATGCACTGATCATCTGTGGATAATTGCAATGTTTATCTTTTATACACATGGCACAATACTCAAAAACACAAAGGCCACATGGGGAAAACAATCCTTGTTACTTCTGCCTCTGGAAGCAGCCACT
The DNA here is from genome assembly GCA_004027205.1 of Ctenodactylus gundi. Taxonomy (NCBI): domain Eukaryota; kingdom Metazoa; phylum Chordata; class Mammalia; order Rodentia; family Ctenodactylidae; genus Ctenodactylus; species Ctenodactylus gundi. Next base: position 630,321 of record PVKB01000589.1, read on the forward strand.
AATATGAGTGCCTTGCCTTAAATCTAAAGAATGATCACTGCCATTGTCAGATTGGTTTTCTCCAGGCGTATTTTTAATCCATTTGAAACGTCTCTTCTCATCCCTTAAATTGTATCTGTAAAAATACAAATTTGGAATTCTGTTACTTCACGTAACAGTCCCTTGTAGAAGGAAAGTCGTGAGGAGAGAGGCTGGGGAAGCCAGCGGAGTTGACGCACTCTCTGGATGGGACCACTCCACTGACCCGGTGTCTTTACACACGGACATGCAGGAGAGGCAGGGACCAGACATCAGAAGTGTCAGCAGACGCAGGTGCTTCCCCAAGTTCCCAAGAAGTATTTCCCAGAAGTCACCTCCTGAGGACCCCTTCCCAGTACCTGTTGACTGTCCATTTTACAAATGAGGCATTATTATTGCTTCTTTTTGATAAAGTCATAAAATGGAGATAAAAAGCATTACTGTTGAATTTCAACGAAAAATGAACTAGTACATGCAAATAGGTTAACACATTGAAATTGCATGTTGGTAAGTGTAAAACATATATATATATATATATATATATATATATATATATATATATATATATATATATCCACATATATGCATCTCACATATAATAAGCACATATATGCATTGATGTTATTAATATTTCTGGAAACAGGATATCTCAATGTTAGTAGCTATAAATGTAAAATGGGCTGATATTGGTGCTGAAGTCTGTCTCCTTCTAACAGTAAGTACTAACCATGAGTATATATATTAATTGATAACCATCCCACTGAATAGATTTTCCTTAAAATATGTTATTTTGGTTAATTATCAGTCTTTAGTGTAGTTGTGCTGTTTTAGTCAACTAAGTAAATAACAATTGTATGAAAATTCAACCCAAGAATTTATTAAGCAGTCTTAAGAGACAGATGTTGGTAAATTCAAATTCCCTTTTAGTGTTTTTAGTGTCTATAGATTTCCAATCTGTTCCCTCTCCTCGCCCTTCGATTATTGTGTGTGGAGATGGGAAGCAGCCAGGACCAAGTTAACGTGATGCTGATTTTTATGAGCAGAGTGATCACAGATCAAATTTTTGCTGATTTGACTGTTTAATTGTTATTAGAATTTCTCATTTTCACAAGTGTGTGTCTTTGAATGATAAATAAGAAAGCTACCTTAGTTCCAAAAGAAAATTTTGTTTTTCAAAACCATCGGACATTTCCCAAGGAAAAGAAATCAATAGAGGTAATGAAAATTTGAAATCCCCCTTGAGTGCTCAGTAGATTATGTTACCCCTCAGTTAAAATGAAATTCCTCTTTCACTCTGTCTCTCTCTGTCTCTCTGTCTCTCTCTCTGTGTGTCTCTCTGTGTCTCTCTCTGTCTCTCTCTCTCTTTCTCTCTCTCTCTCTCTCTCTCTCTCTCTCTCCCTCTCTCTCCCTCTCTCTCCCTTTCTCACTCCCCCTGGCCTTCTATTTCTCTGTAATTCTTATACTTCCTTTCTCCCTGTGTGCCATGTTTTTACCTTCAGCTATTACTTAGTCTTTCTGGAAAAGTATATTCATTGTGCCTCTCATGAAAAAATGATTTCATTCATCAAATACACATATACATACATATGTACATATATGCCTGAATGTGTGGTCATAGAATTTATATATACATCTGTATAATTATATCTTTCTCATCTTAATTCCATTATCCTGCTTTTTCTTGTTTAATCTCTTTGTCCTCTTCCAGTGTCACATACTGTACTACCATTTTAGGGTAAAATTTTTCAAGTAAACCTTTTCATGTTACCAAAAATGCTTTTATTCATCTGATCCCAAGACCCATCCCAAGCGGAGGAAAGAGATGCCTGAACAGGCCCAGAGCTCCTAGGAGAAGTCCTCAGATGGATACACTTGACAAGGAGACAGGGCAGGGAGGCCAGGCCTAGGCTTCAAGAAGACAGAACTAAGGAGCAGCACCTGCGCTGTAGTGATGCTGTGGAGCTGCCCTTAATGTGCGATGTGTGTCCTTAAGGCACTGGCGCCCTTCAGCCTGGCAGGAACTCACTTCATTTCTAGGGCGTAGGTGCACTTAATGTTTTCCCCAGTCACAGGCTTGGCTGTTGGGACACTGCCAGCAGCTGAGATGACAGCTTCTCCTACATCAGCATCCCTGCAGTTTCCCCCTCCACGTGCTCAATAGTGATTCACTACAGGGCCAAGAAGCACCTGGTAGACACAGGGCTCAGCAACCTGGCGGTGATGGGTCCTCATGAGGATGGGCACTGCACCCACCCAGACTAGTACCCAAGCGGAAATTCTAGTGCTTGGGGCAAGTTTATCCAACCCATGGGCAATGGGGTGCATGTTGCTCAGGACAGCTTTAAATGGAACCCAATATAAATTTGTAATCTTCCTTAAAACATCATGAGATTTATTGCATCTTTGTTGTTGCTGTTGATTTTTTTGTTTGTTTTGGTGACTTGGGTTTGTGGTTCTTGAGCATGAACTTTGTAGAGGACAACAGACCGGACTGGAATAATCAAGACGTTATCTCCACAGACGCGGGAGTATTATCGCTATTCCCGGTAAAACTTGAGTTTGGCTAGAAGAAACAAACCAAGAAAAATGAGTGCCATATTTAACTTTGTTATTGTGAAATTAATGCATCGGTGCCCAGTGGGGTAGGAGTAGCTGCAACTCCTCATCCTTAAAGTGTGAGGCTGAAATTTTTGGCTAACTTTACAGTCCCTGTCCTTCATCCTGGAAAGTAACTCACAATTGTCCCTGTGCCCAAAAAGGGAAGAGGCGTGATTGTGAAGCAAAGGCTATTTGTCTCTGGGAAGACAAATCTTGCCACCTTTTGAAAAACGTGCTAAAAATATTTAGAAAACAAAGGTTGGCTCCTTCCACATAGTAACTGTATCAGATGTTACAGTCCAAGACAATTCTTCACTCGGTGTAGCCCAAATGGGCCAAGAGCTTGGACACCCATGGCTCGGAACAGGGCGGTGCTGGGGGCTGTGCGCTCCGGCTGTTGGACCGCAGCTGCAGTGGCACGGTGAGTCCTGTGCTGCCACTTTGCCACAGCGTCCATGACTGGTGTCATCAGGCATCTGCGAGGACATTGCTTTCTCCTCCACCATGGAGGCGGATCTTCAAGCGCGGCGCGTCGCCTCGCACTGCAGCGCACTGCAGAGCTGCCTTCCTGAGCCTCCTGCTTCTCCTCCACAGTCCACTTTGCCAAGGCTGTGATGTCCTCTCCTTGCCACTCTGAGGTCTGTTTTCGGATTATTGAGGCCCTTCCTCACCTGACTAAGCACAGAAGGCGCAAGACTGCTCTAGCACCCAGACCCAGCACCTTACAGAGCCTCCACCTTGGGATTCAGACACGCACTTGGCCTGACGGTCCCAGCTTCTTATGTTGTATTTTTTGTACAATAATTTTTCCCTCAGAGTGTTTTTCTAGCCATGTTTTATTTACTTTGACAGGTAATGTGCTTGTTTTTATAATGATTGTCTTTTGGTTTAAATTTTAATTTCGATTTCTTATTTAATCCATGATTTATTGAGAGGAATACCATATGCCTTTGGTTTTCCTGAAGAGAGCCTGAGGTTGGAAATAAAGAGACTATCTTTCTACTTTGGTCGATATTTACAGTGCAAGGAAGACATTGCTTTTATGATTTTTACTTCTACAATTGATAAATTCTTTGTATCATAGCGAAGATCAATTTTTACTGCTATTTAATGGACATCTGAAATAGTATGAATTTGTCTGGTTGATATATATGAAATACTAATTGTGCTATATGCATTTCCATATCTTTAATTATTTGTGCAGTGACTGAAAGGGGCATGTCAAAAATCTTCATGTATGATTGTTTTGTTTTATTGGACATCTTGTATTTCCAATAGAATTTGAGTGATACAGTCCTATTTCAAGCATTACACAAAGTAACCTACTGTATCTTCTTAATGGTTAGTGCCTTTTGCTAATAGGCTTTACCCGCTTTTGATGCATTTAAAGTTGCTATTGTTTTTTTCTGGAATGTTTTAGAACACAATATGAACTTGTAACATTGATTCCACTGCTTTCGTTTTATGTACATTTGACTAGAAAGTCTTTGCCTAGCGCTCAATCTTTCTGTCTTGTTCCTTTGTAAGCCTGTCACTGTAAATGTCACATAGCTGGATTTTTGTCCTTGTATTGATCGAAGACATTTACTTGTAATTAACTAGAGGGGTTTATTCATTCTACTTTATGATAATCTGCTTCATTGGTCTTTAGAATATTTAGAAATTGAACTTACTGGCTAGTAGACTATCTACATATAAGTAGTTTAATCATATATGAGATCTGTTAGTAGAGAAGGGGAGGATGGATCTGTGAGGCAGAAACTCGATGTTCTTGATTTCTCATCCTACTTGAAAGGCAGAGCTCAAGGTGATGGGAATTTTGAGAAATATAGAATTAAACATTAGCTTCTCCGCTCCCTAGTATACAATCTTGGGCAAAGTTAATTTTTCTCAGTTGGGTTTCATTCATTTAATATAAATAGAAAGGAGTTACAATAGCCTCATTAGAGTGCTGTAGTAGGGGGAATTACTCACTATATATAAACCTCTCAGAGTGTTCTAATTGCCAACAGTTGGCTGGTATTTACATTTTTAACTCATTATTTGCTATCACATTTACTTAATTTTGGCATCTTCTGAAGTAGATAATCTTATTTTTAATAGAATATCATAAACGTTGGGTAAATTACATGTGCCTTGTGTATTTCTCTTTGTGTTGCCCTGAAGAGCTTATATTGATATTCTCATCTTACATGACTTTAATATGATTTCCTGTACTCCATCCCTTAGTCCTTCAGAAACTGTGGAACTAATTTGAACATTTAGGTGCAGATTGCTGCTGTGTGCATGTGGAGTACACAGGAATAGCATTGAGTAAAGATTAGGGCTAGCATTGTACATCTAGTAAAATGCTCCCTAATATTTGTGAAGTTAAAAGTTATAGTAGTCCCTAATTTAACCAGTTTCATTATAAACACTTTTTATCATATAACGTACTTCATGTTTCTGATTTTTCGGGTTTTTTTTTTCCTTGAGTATTTCTTGCATTCATTTGCAAGTGAAGTGTGGATAGTTTACTTTCTGAATCTTTGAATGTCCAAAATTATCTTCTACCTTGCTCTTACAAGTGAGCAATGACTTGTTTAGAATTCCTAGTTTGCTCTTTTTTCTAAGATCATCTTAGATGCTATTCCAATGTCTTCTAGTGCAGAAGGCCATATACTAGATGCTAAGCTATTATAGATGCTCCAATCCATCCTCTCCCCTCTGCTTTGTGATGTGGAGGCAGGACTCGGCAAAGACGACTTTTTTTGCTCTTAAAAATTGTACTTATGGACATTACTTACGCATATTAATGAATTTGATTTTGACAGATCTGTGTCCACATGTAACGCATTTTGTCAATTTTCATTCCTCCCGCCCCACTACACTTTCATTCTCTCTCTCCAGGTTCCCTTCCTCTTCTCTAATACTCTCCCAGATATTTTTCCATTTTCAGCTGGCTCACAGGTCAGCTTTATCAGCTGGGGGCTCCTCATGGGACAACTAGCCCAGAGGACGTGGAAAAGGTGGTCCTTCCGCGTTTTGTACTCCTTCATCCAAGGTCACCCTACTCATCGTTAATGCAATAGCAGTGCTTGGATCCTGATTCTTTTATTTCATTTTTGTTTGTTTTTGTCAGTAGTGCCAGATCAGGTTCAAAGCATCTCCTTGGATGTACCACGACCTCTCTTCTTGGCTTGAACCTTCATTTGAAAGGACAGCTCTCTTACACGGCTGGCTTCAACCTCTTTTCGTTGATCTCCCTTGCTGGAGTGCAACTTCCTGCAGCCACTACTACCACGGTGCTATTCTTCCTATCTGCTAATTGTGTGTAGACTTCTAGACGGATCCTGATCGCTACTGATTAGAACTGAGGATCATAAAGTCATTCTTATTCTGTTTAATTTGTCTTTGATTTATTGCTTTGTATTTTCTAATACAGGAGAGTGTGGGATACATTTACAAATCTGAAATGTCACCATGACACAGCTGTGCGGATGTCCTCTTTCATTGCCTGACAGATCTGGATGAGCCTCCTCAGTGTAGACTCAGATCAGTTTATTAGTCAAGGATGTAATTCTTGCTGTTTTCTTTAGCTATGTTTTTAATGTTTGTTGTATTTTTCTAAAATGCCAATTTTCATTTTTTATCAATAGCTTGCACTTAAACTTCCTGCCCTTTTTTATCTAATTTTCAGCTCTATTTTTCATTTAGGGATATTGAATTTCTTTATTTATTCTATTTTGTTTTCACCAACATCCAGTACCCCACTGAGATTTTAATGTTTCCAATCCCATTTCCACTGGCAGGGAGCACTAGCTCCAATGTCACTAAGAGCACTAGCTGTAATTTTAAAGCAATTAATCATGTATTTGGTGTTAACACTTTTGTAGTAAAGCATTTCATGTATTTTCTTGACTGTCTTTTTTTAACACTTCCCTCGGACTGGCGTTTTTCTAGGTTCTTCTGATATTCATAGTTAAAAGTATAGTATGGTCAGAGTATCCCTTTCAATTGCATCGACTGCTGTCTTCTAAAGACACAACTATCCACTAACTATACAATTTTTTTGGTTTTGGTGGTGGGTGTTTGTCTTTTTAAACTCTTTCTAAAGTCACTTTGGGAAAAACTAAAATCCCGACTTCCTGTGTTTCCCCAGAAAGCTCAATATGATATGTACAGCCTTGGCATTGATGCTGCAGACAAGGCTCTATGGATGAGGCCTTGAAGCCCCATCTCTTGGGTTTCCCTGTCTACTTGCCAAGGTTGTTTTAGAAAGTGTTGCCGCTAGCCCAGAGCCCTCTACTAGGCCTAGAAGTTTCTCCTCCAGACAGTCTTTGGCCACTAGGCCCCGGCTTCAATCCACAGCCTCCAGGCCTCAGGATCTGGCTTTTTACCCTCCCACACAGCCAGATTTTGCCGCTCTGACCCAAGAGACACTCACTGGTGTCTCGATTTGAAAGCTAGTTGATGTGCTCATTATATGGTATATTGGAAAGCAAGCGCTAAGGAAATAAGTGGAACGAAAGTAAAGGGTGTCAGAATGCAGAGGGAAGGGGCGGAGGAGTTACAATCTTAATAATGCTTAATGGCTCACAGATGAGGTTGAGCAGAAAATCGCTTCCCATTTCTCCACAGCCTGGTTTAGTATGCATTGTTCTCTTTATTATGCATTATTCCTTGATAATGTCTTTGGGGTTTGTGGCATGGCGTTGAGATTAAATAAAACTATTTTTTTCTTCTTGTATTGATTTACTCTTTTCTCATGCCTGTGGTTTGGAGAGTTGTAAACCTATACCATGCCACCATCTTCCAGAGATCTGTCCATATGATTCTACACTTAATCTCTTGTGGGATATAATATGAAAAGAAAGAATTACATGTCAAGAGATAAAAACAGATTTCATAAAAATGTAATAGTAATCAGTATGCTGCTATTGCATTTGTATGTGGATAGACTTTAACTACCTTCCCTCAACTCCAGACTGCAATTCTAACTAAGGAAACTTATTATTACTTCTAAACCACTTAATTTCAATGTTAGAACAAAACTCACGTTAAGCATTGAGGTTCCAAGGAAATAATGCAGGTACCACCCCTGCTTCAAATTAGCTGCAACACTGCAATGTACAAAGCCCTCACAAAGAACTAGGGGAAGCTCTTAGCATCTCACCTGAGCATGCACAAACCGGGATGAGGGGGAAAGAGAAGATTTTTGGCACAAAGTTTGTTATGGCGGAGGGAGTGTTTTCCTCTCATGCTAAGTCTAGGGAAAGAGGCTGAGCAAGGAAGACTCAGAAATCTAGATTTTCCTCTGTTTGAAGTTAGGAAATGCGGAGGAACGTAGCTCCCTTATGGCAAGTGACTATAGGGCCACGTGTTCTGTGCCCAAGAAATTTCTGCCCTGGAAATTATCTTTCTGGTGTCCACCGAGGCAAAGAATGCTTGAGCGTTCCCATGGCCGTATGTGGTCAATGGAGAGCCTTCTGTCACCTGCTTATATAGGAATCTTGTGTGGCGGGGCATCCAACAGAAAGTAGCAGTGAGGGATGCTGGGATGAGATGTGAGCAGCCAGTGCTTCCTCACACCAAAAGGACTCCAGATGAGAGTCTTAGAAGGAAGAGTGCAAAATGCGGAAGGACTAATTCTTCCACTTCCTCTGGGCTGTTCGTCCTGTGGTATACACCCTGCTGATAAAACTCACCCTAAGTCATTTAGCATTGTTAAGACTGTAACTCCTCTGCCCCTTCCCTCTGCATTCTGATCCCCTTTATTTTTATTCCACTTATTTCCTTAGTGTTTGCTTTCCAATATACCATATAATTAGCATATTAACTAGCTTTATTTATTGTGAAGTCTGCAAATGATGTGAGGACAGGGACCATTGCATGTGTTGTTTACTGATGAACAGAATTCTGCCTGGATTAGAAAAGAAGCTAAAGAAACAGTCACTGATTTTGAGAAGGAATTGACCAGAAATCTACAAAGAGCAAAGAAACCATCATGAAGGAAAATTTGAAGCAGGTTGCCTACTTGAACCTACACTTCCTTCATCCCCAATACTGACTTGGAGAGGCCAGGAGCAACCTAGGCAGTGGGAATCTAGAAATAGAAAAAAACAAAGAAAGAGGAATTGATAGAAAAGCATCTGCTCCCTTGCTGGGACAAGGAATCTTTGACCTAGAAGGGAGTGGATCTCTAGTCATAAGTAAGATTCAAATTGTTATCATTGGAACTACACTGGACTGAAGATACTAAAGAGCTGCAGGGTTTGGAAAGTAAAACAACAGGAGGAATATTTACTGTCCTGTATTTCACTTGAAAAATCTTACAAAGGTTTACAAAGCTTTCATCTAAACATACTGAGGATTTTGAATCGGCAACTTTCTGATTGCATTAGGTAAGTGTTACTTATATTTCAGGCTAGCTATGTGGGTATGTCAAAAGCATTCACACTCATTTTCTTCTGACTTGTAGCCTTTTTACCACTGCAAGGTTCTGATGCTCCACTCTTGAGGGTGGTCGTGCTTGGGACCATTTGTTCTGTTAAGTTCGGGGTCTTCATTCAGTATTTCTCCTTTCCTAGTGCATAATAAAGTGTGACACACATGCTAAGCACTAAATCTTTAGCAAACCCTATGATTAGTCTGAAGGACACGCTGTTTATTCTAAAGTTCATGACATTTAAAATTACATAGGTAAAATGTATACTTGCTCACTTAATAGAAGGTCCAATTCATTATTCTTGAGTGGATAAATGCAAATAGAAATTAATGTATGAACTAGCAACAACACACACATACATACATACAGATGTAGACCATACAGACAATGTGAGAATATGAAACACATTCCCTGTGCCCCCTCCCTGCCTGCAGTAATAGATGCGTATGATATAGTTTGTTTCAATTTATTTTTAAAGAAAGTACACAGATTGGTTGGCTTATCTTTCCCTTGTCAACAAAATGGATCATAACATTCACTTTTGTTTTCATGTTTGTTTTTCTTTCCAGGTGCTCCTTTTCTTTGTACTAAGCATTGGGTCTCTTATAATCTACTTCCTCAATTCTACAGAGTAAGTAACCCTCCCTCCTGCCCATTAGTCCTCATCTATCCTATCAGTAACTTTCTCAGTTACTTTGGAATTTTCTCTTAGTTAATGTTTAATATGTTTATCGTTTCTTGTGGTGCTAGAGATCCAACTCGGGGGCTTAGAAACTACATCCCCAGTCCACTTTTTACTCTTTCTTTCTTTCTTTTTGAGATGGGGTGTCACTAGGCTGCTAAGTTGCTTAGAGTAGGGTAAAATTTACGATGCTTCTGCCTCTGTCTTCCAGAGTGCTGGGATTATAGGCCTGTACCACCTAGGCTGGTGTTAATAGCACTTTCAATTAACACACAAGCATACACACACACACACACACACACACACACACACACACACACACGAACACCCAAAGCTCATGAAAAAGGGTAAAATGGTAAAGTGATTAGCTGCCCCAGTAGCACTAAGCCCAGTTCTGCTTTAACAGGTACAAAAGAAGGTGGGGTGTGTGAATGTACCTCCAAGTGTCTGGGACTCCAGAAGCCTCCAGCTCTCAGCTTCTTAGCTGACCCACTTACACTTTCAGATTTCTCAGAATTTGAAGGAGACGTTTCATATCAGTGTTAGAGTTTCTCATAGGCCAGACAGAGTGTTGGCCATTTTGAGAAAGGAAAATAGTAGAACTCACTTGAGACACTAAAGCATATTGCTATCTACTTTTTTTCAGAAAGGATTTCCTTCTTACATCTCAGTGCTAGGGCAAGTTTACAGGCTAAAATCAGTCTCCTCTGAACTTTAGCCAGTTCTCTGGAGATTAAACTGAATTTCCAACTGAGGTAAAATTAGGATGTCAAGGTAACTAAACTGGGTGTGCTACACCCTTAATCCCAGCTACACACCAGACTGAGGCAGGAGGATCCCAAGTTCCAGGCTAGCCTGAGAAACTTAGCGAAGCTCTTTTTCAAAACCAAAAAATAAAGAAGGGTTAAGAATGTAGAGTCCTGAGTTCAATCTGTAGTACTGATAGAAAGAAAGAAAGAAAGAAAGAAAGAAAGAAAGAAAGAAAGAAAGAAAGAAAGAAATTTAAGAAGGAAAACCCCAGGTAACTGGCAAAGTTTGCTTTGTAATTTCCTCACAGACCTTGTAGAAAATTTTCTTTGATGTCATTCAAATCAATCTTTGACTGAGAGTAGCTCTGTATCAGAATGAGTCAGTAGCTTAAATATCCTGACTAGACAGATAAACTTGCAAAGCCAGAAGAGCTCCATAATTTCTATGGCTGCAAATACCTATTGAAAAAATTGAAATGAAACCAATAAACCCTGTGACAGAAATGGTGGAAAATGTTCCTGTTATTTTCAACTCTATGGGTGGTCCAAGGGGGTTGCTTATACATAGCTCTACTCCCAAGAGAAACGTAATTTCCTTTAGATCTGACTTGAAGTGTCTGAATTGACCATTCAGAGTGAATAAGTAGAAAATTGTCTACCCTCTCCCTGTGTTTGTTTTTTATAGACACAGCTTTTAAATGTTTGCCTTTACAAACTGTTATTTCTTTTTCAGCCCTGTTGGAAGCTGTGCATCATACAAAGACAAAACCATCCCTATTGATTTGACTTTCAATGTTTACTTTAGTTTCTATTTTGGGTTGAGAGTAAGTACCAATGGGAAGTGGGAACAAACAAGGCTAATGCAACAGGAGCATAAAGAGACCCATATGTGCCACTGTAGGTATAATCTGCCCAAATTTTCAGGCTCTAAAGATAGAGGGTCTGTGTTGTTCTGAGACCTAAACCCTCTCTCTCCTGCACTGGAAGTTGTCAGCCAGGTCTTTCTGGACCAACACAAATGAAAACAATTCTGTTATGAAATCCCATCACTATAACAATGTCCTCCCTGTTGCCTACCCACCTATTGAGAAAGTTTTCCAAAGAGTGACATCCAGCAGACTCTGAGTGACATGTCTCCAAAGATGCCACCAGTCCCCCCAAAGGCATATAGGCTGTCTAATTATTGACATAGAAAATCCACTGTCTTTGCCTTTCTGCTGTCACTGTGCTCACCTAATTCTCTAATTCCACTTTTAGAACATATTTATCTAACATCTGTATTTTAGTGAACTTACCCACCTCATGCCTTTGAAAGGCTCTCTGCATATTCATAAAATACATACACGCCTATGTCTGCAAGAATAGTATTTGTGAAAATAAAATATTTAATATGCTGAAAATCTCTTGTACTTACATGTTTATCTGTCCATTTGTACACATGTATGACATGCACTTCTGTGACTTTCTTTTAAAGCTAACCCTGTTCGCACTGACCAGTAAGAGCTTTTAGTGGTAGCAGGTTCTAACGAGGAATCTGCTGTTCTTAATCTAATAACAGAAACTCATAGACGTAAGGCATGGCCAGCAAGCTGCTATAAAGCTGTGCCTGTCACACTGCAGACCACTTTGAATCGTATCATGGGTCTTCGTTGCTTACAAATAGGGAACATATCATGGATGCGTGCACGCACGCACACACACACACACAAACACTCGCACACATGCGTGCATTCACACTCTTTGGGAAAGCTGCAGGAGAAACAGAAATGTCAAAGTGATTGTTCTGATGTGTGAGAGCTAAGATTCTGTAAAGCAAAATGGGTACCCATGTATATACTTACGGAATACCCTTTGCAAGTGCAATCTGTTTCTATAGACTTATAGAAGTATATGAATGTGTTTGCCTACGTATAAAACAGAATAAGACCATAGCTCCAGGTGAGAAGTGAAACACACCCAAAGAATGCCATCTCTCGTGTTCACCTGCGGTTCACCTAGGGTGACCGAATCTCTGCTCTTTTGTCTCCATTGCCCAGTTCCTGGCAGCTGCTGACAAGGTCAAGTTCTGGTTGGAGATGAATTCTATTGTAGACATTTTCACCATCCCACCAACATTTATTTCTTATTATCTGCAAAGTAATTGGCTAGGTAAGTGTGCGGGGGGAATCTGTGGCAGTAGCTAGAACAGCAACAAGACATCTCATGCCTGTGGTCAAGCATTTATCCTTCCGTGGTGCATGACGACTAGGTAAACAATCCATCTCCTTGACTGCATTTTTAAACTACATGTGCAGAAACAATTTTTTGGCCACAGTATCTGGTACAGAGTAGGTGTTCAGCGGTTGTTGGTGGAATGGCTGAGAGGCCTGGCCCCAGCATCCCGTTCTCCTGGGACACCTTTATGCTGGGATTCCACAAAACTTGGGATTAAAAAGCTTTCTTATGTGTTAAAAGCTAGTCACCATCCAGACATGAGGCAGTATGTTAGGGAATCATTTAATTAGTCATTTTGTGTTTAAAGTAGACTCGCTGATGGTCTCATCAGCAATGCAAGTGGGTTTCTCTTCCCCCACATTTTCACCAGCATCTATTGCTCTTTGAGCTCTTGATGAAAGCCATTCTTACTGGGAGAAAATGGTTAGTCAGTGCTGTAACCTCCTCTGGACATCTTCCCAAAAGAGTTTAAAGCACCCCATGATGGAGATACGTGCACACCCATGTTTACAACAGCACAAACTGTAGTAGTTACATAATGGAAGATGCTGAAATATTTATCTAGACTGATGGACATAATGGAGTACTACTTTGTCATAAAAAGATAGTTATTTGTAAGAAAAATTGGACACAACTTGAGACCATTACGCTTAGTGAAGTGAATCAGATTCAGAAGATTAAGTGCTTCATAGTTTCTTTAATGCGATAAACTCAAGAGTGTAAATCGGTAATAGAGTCAAGTGTGTGAGCTCTTGGGAGGCAGAGGGTCTGATGAGGACAGGAATGGGAGGATGAAAAGAGGAACAGGAAGGGAATGTGACTTTGATGCAACAAGTGTATGCACAAAATTCTCAAGTTCAATGTAACCATTGTGAATCGCAAATTCATACTATTAAAAATTGGGGAAAAAATGAACTTGTTGACATTATAGGGGTTTTGTGCAGCTTTTATTGACTTTTATGTACTTTTATATTTCACTCAGTTGTTTTCCTTACTGTCATTACTAGCAAACTAAAGTAAAACATTCTACAAACATTCAGGAATAAATAAGAGACTGGATAGTAAGGAGTATTTACATGGTTTATGGAAAATTTGCTCTCAATTCTAAGATGAGTAGAATGGACAGTGCTTTGTTACATGCAAGGCGCCCTTCAACGTGCTTTAGATTAACCACACGATGCTTCACAGTAGGTAGTATTGTGATTCCCATTTCCAAGACAAGGAACTATGAATGATAGCATTGCCTTAGGTGGCAATGGCTAATAAGTGTCAGGGCTGGATTTGAACCTCAGCTCATGCACTTTAACCAAAAACACTGTAGTATATTATATTAAAACGTTTCAAGGAGAAAAAGAACTGGATGCAAACCCAATTGTTCGGTAAATCAGGCCATTCTCTGGAGTGATTTTCTTTTTTGACAACTTCCTCCTGCTGATTGTTTTGAAGGTTTAAGGTTCCTAAGAGCTTTGCGGCTGCTAGAACTCCCTAAAATGTTGCAAATTCTACAAGCCATCAAGTCTGGGTAAGTGCCAGCCCTACGTGATATTGTGTTGTTTGCTCAGTAGTTCAGATTAAGAAGTAAAAATGCTAAGTGGGCCAAGACTCCACTTATACCTCCTTAGAACTTCTTTATAAAAATCCAGAAATTGCCCGTGATATAATCTCCCTCTTCTCCCTTCACATTACCTCACTCATTAGCTCAAAACCTTTCAGTCATTTGAAAGACATCATTTATCTTGTTTGGTAAAAGTTATAATATATAACCCAATTCAAATTTTTATTCTAGGTCCCTCTAGCAAAACTAAATAAAACTATTTTTTTAAAAAATCGAGGAAATTTCAGGATTTTTTCTCACGTTGTATCCCAAGCTGGCCTCAACCTCACAGGAATCAACTGCCTCAGCCTCCTGAAGGACGGAACTACAGAAGTGTACCACCACACCTGGCTTGTGTGGTGTTAGGGAAATGCAGGTCCTTGAGCTTGCAAGGCAAACACTAGCCACTGAGATGCACCCCCAGCTCCAGCTTAGAGGTTTTATTTCTCCACATTTGTTTGGTGAATTGCATCTCTCGAACCTAGGTGAAATAAGACAACTTTTCCTCGGGTTTACAGGTGTAACATTCTGAGCACAAGTTGCCCATTTGTGGTAGTCAATTACTGTTCACAGAAATGCCATCAAGGACTGGAGTGTAGCTCAGTGGTAGATGCTAGTAGACACAAGGCACCAGGTTCATGTCTAGCAAAAAGAAAGAAAGACAACAAAAAACCTCTGCTTAATACACTTAAATACCTCTAAAACCCCAGAAAAATCCAACATACTTTTCAACAACTATACTTCTAAAGTTCCAAGAAGTGTGTTGTGTCACCCACTCAAAATCTGCCCACCTCTATGTTCTCATGAAACATATTTTCAGGTGAATTTCAGTGCTAAGTATGTGTCCATTGTGGAGAATTCATGCTAGGAAAGAGCACACTTGCCTGAAAAATGGCTCTGCTGGAAAACCACAAAAATTTCAGCTAAGCTCCAGGGATTTCCTTAGGTGACAGGAACACCTGTTATCCTTTTTCCTCGAAGATCCCGTTAGCAATCTGAGTGACTCTGTTTCTGTGATAGACTCAAAATTTTATCCTGAACGCCACTTAGGTTTCCGGCATAATTTATTTTGCACTACTATTTTAGACAATGCAAGAGCTTCTTAAATTTATCTATGTGGATCTATATTTGTATTTTGGGCAAATATTGTATATCTTTAAAAGCAAGATAATACAGGGCTAACAAATGTCATGACAACATCCACGATTTCTGAACTACAAGTGACCAAGTGAGTTGTAGATCTGTGCTTTTCAGACTGTAAAGAATGAAGCAAAAAGTCTTCGTGGTGCAGACTGGGAGATGAAGGTGGAGCCGGAATCCACATCTCTCATCATTTCCTCATCATTTCCAGGAGCGCCATTACTCCGGGGAGCCCATGAACTATGCTTTGAGTAGCCAGAAAGATCTGAGAGGATGAAGCGTTTGTAGTGTTCATGAACCTGTAAGAGGTGACTCAACAGCTTTTCGTTTTTCTTCCTCTAGTAATTCGGTGAAGTTCGCCAAGCTGTTTGCAATTGTCTTCAGTACGTGGTTCACTGCTGCAGGCTTCATTCACCTGGTAAGCAGCTCATGAGGATCCCTCCTGGCACCTGTCAGCATGAGCACCCTTCCTTTGAAAACAGGAGAGAAACTTGGGAAGGCCAGACTTGTACTTTTCCTTCTTCCTCTTTTTCCTATATTCACAAATGTGTGTTTTCCATGATTGAGAGACCTTTGTTCTCTTTCCAACTTCCAGTCTGCTTAGGGAAAGACCTAACTAAGGTATAAACAGTGGTGTAGTTTACAGCTAATCTTTATGGAGTTTTAGTAATGTTTTGATGCTGCTGAAGAGCAAACCCAGAATCTTTACACTGAACTACATTCCTAGACCCCTTCCATCTCCATTAATTATTTCGTATTTTTGAGACAGTGTCTAAGTTGCTAAGGTACCCAGATGTACTCAAACCTGAAATTCTCCTTTCTTAGCTTCTCAGAGTGGACACCACTAAGCCTAGTTGGAGGTTTGGAGTTATTGAAACACACACACACACACACACACACACACACACACACACACACACACACTGAATGAATCTGGTGCTGGGGATATGACTCAGTGGTGGAGCACTTGCCTAGCATGAAGAAGGCTCTTGGTTCAATCCTCAGCATGGAAAAAAAAATCTAATCAGAGAATTTCCAGTCTATAAAAGATGGATAGCTGTGGGGAGGAGCTATAGTTAGGAAGGGGAGCTTTGAGCTGTCCCTGTCTCTCTTGCAGTCAGTGTACCTCACTGCCTCCTTTGCCTATAGGTAAGACCAGTTTCTATTCCATTAAAAAGCACTAAAGCACTAAATGGATTCCAGCAATAGGAAAGAAATTCCTAGATTTTACTTCTTAAGGACACTTGAAGAGTAACCATCAAGAATTGTAGAAATTGAAACGGAATATAAAAAGTCAACAGAATCCTTTTGAGAAAAACAAAACAAAATAACAAAATAGAATATATAGTAGAAGACTTTTTGACTTAAGTTTCTGTCTTGAAATTAGCTAGAACATCTCTTAGTTATTTTTTCATTGCTATGACAGAATTATTTAATATGTATAAGCTAGGGAGAAAAAGTTTATTTTGGCTCACAGTTTCAGAAGGTCACAGTTCATTCACAGATGGCTGGAAATAGTAGAAGCACATGGAGGAGGCAGAAGCAGAGACAGCTCCACACAGCACTGCAAATGGGAAACCAAATTCCAGAAGGAAGGGAGGAAGTAGCATGTATCCTTCCAAGTTCTATCCCAGTGATCCACCAGTTCGGGGGCCATTTTCAATGTTCTGCTCCTTACAGATTTAAGCCCCCGATTCCATCACACGCCTGTAATTTGTCTTTCACCACACACCTATATTCCACCACACGCCCATAATCCACCCCTGCAGACCAGCTCCCCCTCTCCTAATGGCACATGGCTCCATAAATAATCCATAACATCTAAATGTGTGAGACTCTGGGGGGGATATTCCAGATCCAAACCACAGTAAAAAGGTAACAAAAAAATAAGAACTTAATATCCTTATTTTATCATGAAAAGATCAAGTATTAAGTAACTTAGATTAGAAACATCAAAACATATGGAACCATCCACACTCTTCCTCATCACTCAAACAGGAGAGTTTTCTAAAGTACTGTCAGAGACAAAGGCAGATCCCTGAGTTTAAAGGTCTAAGCCTGGGGTCATGAATCTGTCCAGAGGGAAGCAATCAGCAGTGTCCCTGTAGGGACCCGCTGGCTATCCCAGAATGCTAAAGAAGAAGCTATCAGGCCTCTTTTGCCTTTATCAGCAGGTTTAACAAGAAGCTCCCAGGTTCACTGTGGCCTGAAGGCATGTTTTATTAGGCCTCGTTGTGTCCTTTATCTTGTCTTTATTTTTAATTAGTTACTACATTTTATGGACAGCTCACATAAAACCCTGAATTTCTAGCTTCTTTGGGACAATACAAGAGTCTGGCAACTCCGCTCTTCCAAGGCAATGATGATTCATAGATGAAGAGCAGTTGCTTTCTGTGTAGCCGTGGCAGGTGCTTCCCAGCTAACTCGCTGACGTCTCTCGCTCAGCTCCTGTAAGGCTGGGAGTGCGTGACTTACTGGACATGGAGTCTCCCAGCTGACGACACCTCCAGCAAGGATACCTGTAGACAAAGAAAGAAGGTTAAATATCTCCAATATGTAGTGTCATAGGGTAGCTGGGACCATTCCGAAAGGGTACGATGGGATAGAAAATAATCCAGCCAAAACAAGTTCTAAACCCAGCAGGCAAGGGTTAACTGATGTAGCTCCATGTCCAGCACCTGAGGAAAACTGTGGGGGAGAAATGGAAAGTGAACTTTAAAGGGCTTGGTTGGCCCCGCCCCTGCAGTGTTGCTGCTGGCTGCAAGCTACCTCTTCTCTCTTTTGGGCTGAATCTGCTCACGGCCTACGACTTTTCTCAGCTTCTGGTTTCTCCACATTTTCAGGGTTTCCATTGCACCTTAGGCTTCTCCTTCACAACTCCATGCACTGCCAGGGCCATGCTGCCTGGGCTCCAAGACCTTCTTCCAAAATCTGGGTGGAAGCCTCCATGACCCCATAACCCCTGCATTCTTCGTGCTTGTAAAGCCAGTTCCACGTGGAAATTGCCAAGGTCTGCCACTGGCTTGTGCAATAGCCTGGCCCGCTTGTGCCATGGCTGCAGCAGCTTCTGAGTGCCTGCATTGCTATGCTCTGGAGAGCAGAACTGTGGCAAGCACTTTTCTCTTTGGCCCTACTAGGAGTCCTGGAGTACTATTCTCAGCATAGGATCTTTTGCCTTTGCACCCTTTAATTGGCAGAGCATAGGGTCTTGCTGATTCCTGAGACACCCTCAGGGCCTTTTATTATAGTCCTGATTTCAAATACCTGTTTTCTTTTTAATGTTAATCTCTTTAACAACTGCCTGCTTTTCCACTTCAGACTGCAATCTTTTTATGTTCATTTTCTCTGCCATTTTCTCCTGCCTTTTGTCATGGAGATGGCTAGAATCCACCAACATTCAGTTGTGTAGTAGATTATACATTATGGGTGTGAATACCCAAGGGAAGCCTCAGTACTGAGCTGCTTTGAGATTTGCTCATCCAGATTGAGTAGCCCACCATCCTTAATCTCAGTTTCAGTTAAAATCTCTGAACAAGGGCAAAATGCTGACAAACTATCTGCTAGAGTGTAGCACACATGTTTTTCAAACTACTTGCCGATACACCTGAAATTTCTTGAGCCTGGCCTTTTCAATGCACACTTCCATTAGCTTTCTGGTCTTCTGAACATTGACCAAAATCTCCCATCATGCTTGGCTCAGAGCACGCCAAAACTTCTCAGGCTGGCATCCTAACATCTTTCCAAACTTCCCCCATGAACCAGTTCTGAGGGCTTCCCAATCATGTGGTCAGGTAAAGTCAAAGCAACAACCCCATTTCTGGTACCAATTTCTGTCTTAGTTATTATTCCGTTGCTGTGGTGCTTATCCGACATGGACATATCTGAGGAGGAAAGATTTATTATAACTCACAGTTGCAGAAGGTCACTGTTCCTTCTTGGTTGGCTGACAACAGTGGACGCATACGGCAGAGGTGGAACTGGAGGCACCTCCTCATAGCATTGCAAACAGGAAGCCAAGTTCCAGAGAAAGAGAGGAAGTTGCATTTATCCTCCCAGGTCCTGTCCCAGTGATCTGCTTGTCTGCCTCCAGCCTCAGTGTTCCACCCCTTCCAGGTTTGCACCCCTAATCCACCATATGCCTGTAATCTATAATCCATCACACACCGGAAATCTAATCCACATTCCTGTAATCTATACTCTGCCACACACCTGTCTCCCACCATACACCTATAATTCACCACACACCCATAATCCATTCCTCCAGACCAGGCTCCCATCTCCTAATAACACACGGTTCCATAAGTAATCTATAATATCCAAATTCAAGAGACTTTTGGGGGTCATTCCAGATGCAAACCACAATAGAAACACTTCAGATCCAAACCAAATCACAGATGTCTCCAAAATTTCAACACTGTTTTTGCTATGTACAAACAGGTAGCATTTAAGAAATATGTAGAAAATGTTTAAAAACAAGGAAAAATATGAATAAATACTGGTGAATTCAATATAATTATATATTTTATGTAAAGTCATATGTATATATTATATGTACTTAATAGTTATTCTACAACATGTTACATGTATATAACATAACATATAATAGTAGCTATTACGTAAATAAATGTTCTAGAATATTTTCTATATTTATAATAAATATAGGAGACCAAAATTCCTGTTACTTCATTTATTTAATATAAAATTGATAAAATGTGAAGACTTCAGAAGGAAATCCAAAGAAAAGTATTTTTCACAGCTTGTGTGTGTGAATCACTGCAAAGCTTTTTGCATGCGGTGGGGGAAATTACTTGGAAATCACCTTTGCTTTTTCCTTAGCCATGAGCGATCCGGTGTTTGAGCTCACTGAAATGAGGCATTCAGTTTTTTCCTAACGAAGTGCTGATCTGGTTAGAAAATGGCACTGAATAGTAACTGCTCAACCTGAGAGTCTCTGGAGCCCCTGGGGCTCCTGAACAGGTTGCTGTGCCTAAGGGAAGGGGGGCGGGGTGAGGCAGGCAGTCCTGTGGAGGACTCCAAACGCTGGTATCAGGACACCTGCCCTGTCACACTTCAGCAGTGATCACAATTCAGGGAACCAAAGCTTTATAGTCACAATGTTCATTTACAAAGCCTTCATAGCAGCTTGAGAATTATTTTCATTTAGATTGATTTCAGTAAAATTGATTCCATGTTTTTTTCTTCGTTCTTTCTAAGCCATCCCCTGGACTCTATTCAGAAACTTCCCCTACGTCTTATTTCTTTGCACAGGTGGAGAATTCTGGTGACCCCTGGGTCAAAGGTATAAACTCACAGAACATATCCTATTTCGAGTCCATTTACATGGCCATGGCAACAATGTCAACTGTTGGCTTTGGAGACGTGGTACCCAAGACATCCCTGGGACGGATCTTCATCATATGTTTCACCCTGGGAAGTCTGGTGAAGAATATTTTAATACCTTTTAAATATAACTACATAAACCAAGAAATTAGTCGGTTAATGGTGAGAAATAAATAATAGGTTTGATAGCAAATGTTGCCTTATTTGGAACAGATGTCATAAGATAATGAAAAGATGTATAGATTCTCAATTTTCAATTGTATCCCATGTCCCCCCAAGTCATGGCACAATTTTCAGTGTCCAGGGATGGCAAAGGATGCTAAGACTTTTTCTTTGCTTCTGCACTTATTTGAGCAAACCTATCTTCCTTCACCTTTGAATATTTGATTTTTTATCTAATGAGTTTTTTTTTTCAAATGAAGAGGAACATTTGAGATTTGAGCTGAAGAAAATTCTATCCTGTCCATTCCAATGAATGAGTTTTTACCCCACCAGCATTTAATGCCAGATAAGGCAGCATTATTCAGGAGTATAATGTGGGCAAAGACAGTCTCGTTCGTTCTGGTGACTTTGATTTCAGTTCCTCAAGAGCCATACTAGAACTCTTAAGTCCAACTCTCTTCTAGTCTCCTGTCCACAGTGTTATATCATTTCATTTCAGACATTTTCTTTTAACCTCTTCAGTCATACAATTGGGTTTTTCCTTGGCCTCAATAATGAAAATAAGAAGAAATATAGAAGTCATCAAGGGACAAAGCCAGTAGGGAAGTTGACTCCTTAATTTTTAGTTTTTTTCATTTTGAAGAAAATTTTATTAAACTTTAACCTAATCCAGAGGTGAAAGTCAGGGGGGAAAGTGGTCTTCTTTCTAAAATGAGGTTCACTGTCATAAAGTCTGCACGGTGGGAGACAGTTCCACATATATTCTTTGCTCTTTTTAGTTTTGGAATATGGAGATGTCTGTCACAATACTGAAACTCAAATTTGATTTTTTGATGGCATTAGGTCCTGTTTGCTAGCTATGTCCCTGAAATGGTGGAATTTTTTGCTAACAAGAGAAAATATACCCATTCCTATAAAGTGATCAAAGGAAAGAAGTAAGTAATCGTTTGAGTATGATTTCTACAATTTAAAATATTCTATTGTTTAGCCTAGTTATAGAATCAAAGAACTTTGTACTAGTCGATCACTGAAAACTTTAAAATACCTGTTCAAGCATACTCAGTTACGTAAATACCTCCACTACCTGTGCCCTGCCTGTCAACAGGGGGCTACATCCACCTTGGGCATTCTCCTACCCCAGATATGGAACTCGGTGCTCCTACTACTAGGACCCATCATTATGGTGCTATCGGCACTTCCCATCAGCTCATGTACCCTTAATCTGGCAGTAAAATTTGTTTCTCCTGTCTAAAGTAAACGAAGGTCCCAATAATGATACGGATGGAACCAATAATAAATTGCCTCCTGGCTTCTACTGAAGGGCCCTAGGTTGCCTGCACAAAGTGGCCCATGCCTGCCTTCAAAACAAGACTTAAGTTAGCTGGGGTAGCCAGAGTGGTGATTGCTCCATCCCATAAGGCAGTTAGGATTTCCTACTCTAAGGGAGGATTGAGGCAGAAGATAGGGGGGCATATAGGTAATTAGGGACAAGAAGACTCAGAATGGCAATTTTATGATAATGCATGATAACATCTAATTGTAATCATCACTCCCTGAAACAACTTGCCAACTTGTCTATAACATCCTGATAGTGACAGATAATGTTACAATTCACTGTCATCAATATTACTGATTATAGCAGTATTTCTAAATTCCTTGTCACTAACTAGTCTCTTAAATCCATTGCTAATTGCCTTGCTCATTTTCATCATGTGGCTAATCTCACTAAGTTTACACAGTAGATCAACTTAAAACCATAATTCACATTGAAAATAATTAATGTAATGCAATAGTCTTAGGTAAAACTCCCCTCAGCCATTTGGGACTCATTTTTGGAAAAAGATTTGCTACAGTGAGGAAAGATTTCTTTTCTCCTCTTAGATCATTGGTTTTGCCCCGGCTACAGTCGTTTATTCCCAGACAGGAAATGAAGGTGGAGTTATTTTTATTCTATTTCCCTGTGGATTCATGTTACCTTAGCCCCCATTATGCCTTTCCACATATAAGAAGAAAAAAAATGGATTAGAGATCTTAAATTCAATGTGGTCTTTTTTTATTTAGTCCCCACGGGCAAGGGGCACACTGGAGATAAAGTCCTTGGAAGCTGTTTCTTACCACAATTGGTAAAACTTACGGTTGAGCAAGCAGTACAAAGAGGAGAGGAAAAGGGAGGAAACTGGTGAGAAATAACTACTGGAAGCCGCAAAATAAGCTAGATAAGTTCACTTCTGACCCCCTCCGCTTCAGGAAAGGTATCTGAGACACACACCGAATCGGTCAATGAGCTCTGCAAGTTAACTTAGGCTGGAACTATGCTTTCAGTATTCTTCAATGACTAATAAGAGAAAATAATTTCCTTAAGTATATTAAATCTTCAAAAATTGACAAGTTGATTCTCACCACAAAATATAGGTACTACCTGTACCTGTCTTAGGTATCTTAGGACTAATTTTTTGGTAACTACCAGATAGTTTTATTTATTTGCTTACTTATTTTAAGACAAAGTCTTGCTCCATAACCTAGACTGGTCCTGAACTCAGTGTGTAGCTCAGTCTGGCCTCGGACTCACTAGATCATTTTAGATATGGATGATAAACTGAAAAACCAATCTAGAATTTGGTGCTACCTCATCTCTAGTGCCTTCCTATCTTAGTTACCTTCTCATTGCTGGAACAGAATGCCTGACATCAATAATGTAGTGAGAAAACACTTATTTTAGCTCACAGTTTCAGAAGGTCTCAGGTCATTCAGGGGTGAGTGGCTGGGAGATGGTGGAATGACATGACAGGGCCAGAGCCAGAGCCAGAGCTCCTCACAGCGTGGCAAAACAGAGCCAAGTCTGAGAAAAAGGACCAAAGCAGCACATACTCCTCCAAGTCAAGCCGCAAGCACATGCTTCTGCCAGCGAGGCCCCACTCCTTACCAGCACCCAGCATCCTCCATAGGTACATGAGGCTTTGGAAGACTACAGATAGAACCCACAGCAAGGCCCGTGAGAAGACGCATTGAGCCATCTGGACTTCAGGTCCTCAATAAAAATAAGTCTGTATTAGCCAATCAGAAATCAAATGAAAAATTAAGTGAAAAAGTCTACTTTAAAGTTATGATTAGTTATAAAAATCTAACAATAATGATTGTATTCTTGAAAAGCTATATGTCATACAATTATATTGATATATGTCCTACTTGAGGTGAGCTGGAAGACCACCAAATTTGAGTACATGGGTTTTTTTTTTTTTTTTTTTTTTTTTGGACATTGAAGATGCAGCACTTAATACTTCTATTGTTAGTACTGGGTAGTTCAAATACTACATTTATTTATTTATTATTTGATTTTTGCAATACTGGGGAACGAACACAGGGCCTTTGCTCTAAGCTACGTCTGCAGCCTCTTTTTATTATTTGAGACAGGATCTGGCTCAGTTGCTGAGTTACAGGCTGAGTTACAGGCTGAGCTCAAACTTCTGGTCCTCCTGCCTCAACCTGCCCAAATGCTGGGATCACACGCCTGGGCCACCAGGCCCAGATGCAATACCAATTTATTGAAAACCGAGTTTAAGCTGATCGTCCATTTTTAATCTTCACGAGAAGATGCAGCCAGTCTTCTCTGCATCTGCAGGTTTTGCATCCATGAGTTCAACCAGTTAGAGATTTAAAAAATAAATAAATGAAAAAAACCCACATCTTCAACTGAACATTGACAGATTTTTTCCTAGTGATTATTCTCTGACATAGTCTAGCAACTATTTACACATCATTCTCGTTGTATTAGGAATTATAAGTAATCTAGAGATAATTTAAAGTCTACAGAGGTGTGTACACAGGTTACCTGCAAATACTATGTCACCGTTTTCTATGAGGCACTTGAGCATCTGCAGAATAGATATCTTGGGGGACTTGGAATCCATTCCCCAAGGATATCACAGGGAGCTGTACTTGGGTTCCGCGGATGACTCACCTTCCTGCTCTTGCTCCCTAGGTTTATCGTGGTTCTTGGAAACATCACTGTTGACAGTGTGACTGCTTTCCTGAGAAACTTTCTCCGCCACAAGGCAGAAGAGATCAACACGGAGATTGTTTTTTTGGGAGAGTAAGTTTGTCTGGGTAGCTCATGATTGTTAATTTAATAGTTGAAGTTTATATAAGTATTTCCCCCCGTTTTATTGGTATGTATAAGCGCAAAATTTAAGGTTTACAATGAAGTTGAGCATTTTGTGCACACATGTGTCTTGTCAAGGTGACAAGGACTTTCCCACTCTCCTTTTGTAAGTGAGTGTTTTCAATGAAAGAAAACTACCCTGTAATATTGACAGAAATTTTAGGAAATAGCACTAAATAAGAAAGAAAAAGAGAAGCAATCTCGTGCCCCGAGTTAACTTTTACAATGACTTCGTATCTTTAGCCACACTTTTCTCTGGAAATGTACCAGTATTGTTTAAGTGGTTCTCTATTATTTGGGATTTAAGTTATTCTACACCTACAGTCATCATTCATCACTGTAATTTTGTGGACAAATCTGTTGCACTTAATAACTCTTACTTTAAATATTAACTATCAATATTGACAACATGAAGCTCAAATTGATGCAGAAAAGATGATTCTTGGCGAAATTTTTGTTTGATGCAGTTTTCTTTCCTACTAGCAGAATCCACATTGGAAAATAACATTTAGTATGAAGAGATCTTGAATATATTCTTTAACAATATAAAATGGCTTACTGCCTTATTTTGCAATTTTCCATTTTACTTGCTAATGTAGAATGTCTCTTAAATTTTTTACAGCTTTCAATTTTAATTCCTGGTGAGAGTGAATAGTTTTATATTTTGACTGCTTTCCCTTGTTTTTGAAATTCCTCTATTTCTTTTACCTTCTACTAGGAGGTCATCGGTTGCTTTGTTGCCACTTAAAAATTGCATGTTTCCATGTTAGTCCTTTTTTGTTATTTGTTATGTATTTATTTTCTCCGTCTTCTACCTTCTGTCGGTGCTCGTATTTTCATAGAGAGGCAATGGATTTGCATGTGTTCCAACCCGTTGACTCATTCACTTTGGCTCTGGATCTTCTGACAATTTGGGAGGAATATTTCTCTAGTGTATTTGTTATTGTGCATGGTGATTTTAATATTCAAGGTGTTTGGAATTTATTGTGTATGATGCTCAGGGAACTACCATTATTATTTTTCTCAAATTCTTAATCTGCTGTCCAAGCAGCATTCATTAAATAAGTTACACAGGCTTGGAAGGACATTTTGATCTTACGGAAGATTGCATATGGGATCACATTAAAGTTCATAAATTTTACAGTTAAACATTCTATGCTTTTACACAGTAAAATTCCCAAACAGCCACAAACTTGGGCTCCTGTGCGTGGAATGCCCAGCAGCATCTTTAGCTACTTTTTGACGCTACGGATGGACAGCCAAAAGCTACATTTCCCCATCATTTCAATGCCTGTTTTGGCCCAAATTTTTGCTGATTTGAATCCTTAGAAAACAGTGAAAAGCAGACGATGATGAAGAGGAAAGTCCTAAAATGAGAAACAGGCTAATCGTTCCAATCCAATTGAGACAAGCTTGAAACCATTAGATGTGTGGAAAGTGATGTGTTTTATGTACAGCTGAATTTTCACAAGCTAATGTGAGTTTACTGTGTGTACTTGTCAAAATAATGAATAAATTTTTAAATTGCACATAACATTTGGAAGCATCCATCTAGAATTTTGTCAATTACACCTATACTCTGATAACTCCAAAATTTACATTCTCTTCCAGACATTCTCTGCAGCTTCCTATTTATACAATTAATTGCCTGCTAGAAATTTCCACCCTACTTTTTAAGGGCCTCTCTTAATCGATATTTTCCAAAGCAAATTTGTGATCTGATGTTCCCCTTACTATCTCACAAGGAAGCAATATAAATAAGAGAAGAAAAGCAAACAGCATTTCCTATCTCAGCAAATGAGACGAGATATTCCTCCAACAGAAAACGCAGCATCGTCGTCCTTGAGCCCTCTGCGTATCTTCCTCAGCACCATCAGTTGTCCTCACAAATAAATCCTGATTCTGTGACTGTTGTTTCATCTCTGCTATTCCAACCCTATTCAAAGTTAAGTCTTTTCTCTCCTGAATTTCTGTAGAGGCCATCTTATTGATTCGCTTATTGTACCGTGAGACTCTTCTACCTTTTGTGTGGCAGTTTATTCTCGCCTCTCAGCATACCAGGAGACCCACCTTAGCAATCCTGTCTAAACTGGTGTCTTATAATTTCCTTCTGTCCCATCATGCTCTATTTTTACTTAAGTTAAAGCAATGATGACAATCTATGACTGAGGCAGGGTTAGCACAGCTGTTACTATTTCTTTCTTTTTGTGCATTCACACTGATCCTCCATTCAAAAATGGAATGTATCTCCTCCTTTTGAATCCGGTGGGAATGTGGCTCAATTTGGGAAGAAGAATGCAGAAGTGACACTCTCAGGTGTCGTCTTTAAGGGGAAAGACAATTTCCATCATTCCCCTTGGAACCCTAGGCCACTTTGCAGAGACGTAGGAGAGAGCCCAGACAGCTCCCAGCTGCGCTCATCTGAAGCCATAGTCTTATGAGTAAGGTGTGATTTGGAAACTCAGCCCCCAGTCAAGCACCCAGATGAATGTACCCACAGAAATGGCCTCAGGGAACATTAAATGGAGTGGAAAACCTGGCAGGAGCCAGCCAACTACAACCACAAAAATAATCTATTATTATTGTTTTAGATCAATACATTTAAGAATACTTTGGCTTGCAGAAATGGATAACTGATAAAATAGTAATAATAACGGTACTAGAAATGGAGTTGTGTCAGACCAGAAGCAAAAGAGTGGCATTTCTTTAGAATTGGTGGCAAGTAGAGTGTAGAAGGTTTTCATGGCGGACCATTGCTATGAGCTGAAGAAGCAATTGCTCCTGACAGAAGAGTGATATTATTAGGATAGAATGTTGGTAACACTGCTAACAGACCGGAAGAAGGAAAATGTACCAAATGTAACTATAAAATTATCTGGAAAATTATTCCCCAAGTTATGTGAGTGCCCCTTAGGTTTATTGTGTATCATAGTATAAGAAAATCGGTCTAAAAGAAAAAAATTTTGGCTTTAAAGCAGAACTAAGAAGAAATACAAAAGTTCAGAATGACCCATCCAGCTAGTCCAAATAATGACAAAAGGAAAGTGACACTTGATGGGGGGGCAAACCAAATCCGAGGTGCAACTTTACACCTATGACCTCAGAGTCAAGTCCCAACCAAGGGTGCACTTGTGACTCCGGACCAGAAAGATGGAGGGGAGTGGGCTTCGGATGCTCTCAGTCAGGCGGAAGGGCATCAAAGAAGCATAAAGACACACTTCCAGAAGCGGGACATTCCATAAGGGGTACCTGTCTCCAAGGAATTATGGAGGTGACTTTTGGGGCATGATATAAATCTGGGTAAGACCTACAGAAAGTTCTCACTGTCTAAAACAAAATTTTACTGATGAGCTTGTAGTAAAAGGGGCAAAGGGAGTTCACAGTGTAACACCTGACTCCAAGTCTCCAATCTGGCACAAAAAGAAGTGAAGCAACAGCACTATGGAAAGACAAACACAGGCTATTTATCAGAAAAAAAGGAAGGAGGATGAGTCAGAGGCCAGGGGACAGAGACAAGAATCGAGAACAATGGATTAGCTCATCTGGACAGAACTGGGCCATGATCTGATGCATTCTGTCCCCAGAGAAAGAGCCCTAATAATACACGCTCAGACAGATTTCAGAGAGGTAGACTGCAGATTCTATTAGGTGTGATTGAAAACCAGAACATTTAAATTTTAAAAATAGGTCTCTCTGATATGAGAGTCCCAGATCACAACTCTTACGGAACTTAGAATGAAAAACAGAGTGAAACAGAGAGGTAGGGTGGGGGAGGAAGAAGGGAGGGATTGGTAGGGGAGGGACA
Organism: Ctenodactylus gundi; assembly: GCA_004027205.1. Taxonomy (NCBI): domain Eukaryota; kingdom Metazoa; phylum Chordata; class Mammalia; order Rodentia; family Ctenodactylidae; genus Ctenodactylus; species Ctenodactylus gundi. Next base: position 659,209 of record PVKB01000589.1, read on the forward strand.
AAAGGAGAGTGGGAAAGTCCTTGTCACCTTGACAAGATACATAGGTGCACAAAATGCTCAGCTCCATTGTAAACCTTAAATTTTGCACGTATACATATCAATAAAATGGGAAAAAATAGATCACAGTAAAAGACACAGACACATTACCATTAATTCCCCTCAAAATGCTCTCCAATGATTAGAACACATCCCATGGCCTTGCCACTTTCTGAGGCAAGTCTGTAAGGCCTTTTTGCAAGTATCTTTAGTTGTCCTGTGGTACCTATCCAGATGGCCTGAGTCAAATCTAAAATTTACCTTTCATGGTCACTTTGACTTTCAGGAAGAATGAGAAGCCACACTATGACAGATACAGTCACTAAGACAGATGACATTATGGTAGAAAGACCACAGTGTTTTTTGTGAGCCTGACTTGCCTTTGGATGGCACCGGACAGTGACACTCACTGATTTTTTATCATACTTCATAAAGACACTCTTGAAAGATAACTTCTAAATATGCTAAAAATAAAAAGTGGGAAGAACAGTGGGATAACTGTGTTGAATCAAGGGGGGGGGGGGGGCATTTTGAGGGGAATTGACTGCCATGTTGTCACCAGCCATACATGTAGGTTCACTTGCTCACCACTTGGCCGAATCAGCAGAGGCCATTTATTATAGTAAACTGAAAAAACAAAAGATACTCCAACCCAGCTTTGTATCTCAAATCACCTCCCCATGTACAGATATGCAAAGTTCTTTAATAGAAAGACAGTGGGGTGGGAGGGACAGAGAAGCAATGTCCATTTTCAAGCTTTTTATTTTTGTGGGAGAAAGACAGCCTCAGATAGCCCTGACACCTAGCATGGTTCTTGTCACTGAGTGTGTTTGCAAATATTCTGTCCCAAGTTGCGGGTGAGGCTACGACATTTGCCTACTCTGTTGCCTTGGGTCAGGACAATTATCTCTCTAGAGAAAACAGGAAATATAAGTTCAAATACTCTGCCATGCCAGTTGCTATGTCTTTTATGGTAATCATTTTTCAAATTTAGTCATTCACTGTGCATTTCCATCACGCTCTCCGCTGGCGCTTTCACCTGACATGATTAGGAGCTAATGCAGTTCTGCTATCCCTGCCTCATCCTGATGTCTTGGCTAAAGAGAGGAAGAGATATTGTGTCTTTTATACTTGGAGGTTTTCAGATCAGGAGAAACTTTTCCTGGCGAACCCATGTGAGCCCAGGCATGATTCAGATGACAGGATCCCGGGCTTTGAGCTGGTGGTCTAAAGAGTCAAGACTTTGGGTGTAGAATGTGAGAATATTTTGTGCAGGTAGGATTCGAGTCCTTGCATCCAGAGAATAGATTGTTTTTAAAGATGGCTAGTAGCAATTCCTGCAGAATGTTTTTGCATATTCTGCTCTTCCCACTGAACATGGAAAACGCTCTCCCTTCTGCTGAATTGACCTGGCCTTTTGGCTCAAATCTGTGCTGGCTTTTTGACTTATTTAATGAATAAAATCTTTCCAAGCGGCAATGCGCCCATTGTAGCCAAGCTCTAAGTGGCCTGACAATTTTTGATTTCAATGTTGTGGACCCTGTAACCACTCTAAAAGAAAACCCATCAGATACAGAAAAAGACCCATTCAACTGCCCACGTTCCATGCAGCCCACTTGTGACAACAGGCATGCAAATAAGGCCATTTTGATGTCCTAGTCTAGCCCACCAGAGTTCTCAGTGGAACGCAGGGATGTAAGTGACTTCAACAAGACCACAACGAGCAGAAGCGTCACCCAACTGAGCCCAGTCAAATCAGAAAATGCAAACAATAACAATATTTGGTAATTTAAGCCTCAAAGGGCTTGCAAACGTTTATGCCGAAATTCATGATTGATGCAAAGATTATCATTGTTAATGTCTCTAGTTGCCTGGGGGTTCTTTTGCCCCCCCCCAAAAAAATTTTAAATATGCTCTGAAACTTCATAATATTAATTATTTACTTGCATTTCTATATGTCAAGATACTAGATGCATGTCACACAACTGCAGCTAAATTCTACAAAACAGAGTTCATAAATAGAAATTACACAGCTCAGAAAAACTCCAAGAGGCCAGAGAATTAGAACTAGAAACTGCATAATAAGGAGCAGTGACAGCACGATGGTTTCTTTTCTCAAATAGTTTGTGTTACTATTGTGTCTGAGTGGGCACACGAATGTCGACTGTACTATCATCTTTCATACTGAATGTATAGATCTAAATATGCTTTATGTATGTGCTATTTGTTGTAGCGAAGCTTAAAAAATTGAGAAGTTTCTGAAATTTGTCAGCTTTCTGTCACTGTAACCACGTTACTAACATAAACAACTGAAAGAGGGAACTGTGTTTTGAGGCTTACCGCTTCAGTCATGCCAATCCACCGTGGTGGGGCGGCACAGAAAGGATAGCTGGTCCGCTCACGGCAGCCAGAAGCAGAGGGGGAGGGAAGGAGCTAGATAATGGATGTCCTCTTCAGAGTCACGCCCTGTGGCCTGCTTCCTCTAAGTTTTAAAGGATACTTCAGAAAGTTTTTGCTTCGCTAACTTATAGCCCGTTCAGCTGTGAACTCGTCTTGTGCCACCACACCCAGCATTTCTATTTACTTCGTGCTCAAAAATCTATCAACTCCAAGTTCTATGTTAGTTTTTATTACATCTACCCCCTAGTCAATCTTTTTTCTATTTATTCTTGCATCTCAGATATTCTTTCTAATCAGACTACTGTTGTCCTTCTTGCCAAAAAATAAAACACTTTTTACATTTCCTTTAAATGAAGATCTTCAAGTAGCAAACCATTATTACTGTTTAATGTAAATGTTCTTCATTTTCTATTCATCCTTAAAACTTCATGAATATAGCATTATAAGCTCACAATTCCTTAAGAACTATGAAGTTATTTTGTCGTGGTTTAGATCTAAAATGTGCCCCCATAGTCTCACCTTACCGGTGCAGCCTGGGGAAAGGGGCAGGCACTGGGGCATGACTTGGAAGGATGTATTCTCTTGTTTGGCCCCTCCCTTCTCCCTCTGTCTATTGGCCACCATACAGTGAACATCTTTCTTTTCTGCCATGTGTTCTGCTATGCTGTTTCTGCCATGGAGCTGGCTGACCATGTTCTGAAACCGTGAGTCAACATAAATCTCTCATCCTTTAATTTAGGGACAGTGAGTTAAGGTGAATAATCCAGTTATTATTCTTACAATCTCTGGCTTTTGTTATTGTTAAGAAGTCTGTTGCAATATCTTCCTAAAAGAACTATCTTCTTGGAATTGATGCTGCAAGGTGTAGAGGTTTGCTTTTCTATTAATTTGCTCTGGTCGGGATTCATAAATCTTGAGTCTCTGGACTGTATTTTCCACTATTCCCGAAAGATTCTTAAAATGCTCTTCAAATATCGGCTGTGTGACCGTTTTCTCCTGAGACACTGATGCTAGTCTTTTGTTGTACACTTCCAAGTACGGTTTTTATTCCTTCAAATTTACTCCCTCCCCTCCGTTTTTAAAATTTTTTGTGTTGTAATCTAAATCACTTATTTTGACCTAGTTTCAGGTCCCTGGTTCTCTTTTTATCGGTGTTTAATCTACTTATAAACTCCTGCATCCATGGTAGTAAGGACTGCTCTCAGGAAGTCTGAGTTCTCAATACAGCCCCAATCATTCTTAATTTTTTAAATGCTAAGGCAGTTTTGCTAAATTGCCTAGGTTGAACTTGAACTTGAGATCCTCCCGCCTCTGCCTCCAGGAAGCTAGGATTACAGGTGTATCCTGCATCCAGTTCACCTATTGAGTCTTATACTTCAGCTATTTTATTAGTTCATCCTGGAACATATATTTGATACTTCAGTACATCTCCTGGTTTTTCCTTTAGAATTCCTTTCATTTGAGGCTTACTTTTTATGTTTTCCAATAAAATAAGTACAATTACTTTATAGTCTGTGTCCACAGTTCAATATTTCAAATGTTTGGTTTTTATTGTTTACCGCTGCTGCCACACGTGACATGTGCTATCTTGTTTTGTGCCTTATCTTCTTGGATTATGTTCTGATTATTGTATTGTCAAATTATTGTAGAAACAATGTGTTTCTAAAAACGATGTTGGTTTCTTCCATATAGCATGTTCCTTTATTCTTGTAAAACACAATGAGGCATCTTAATCCGAATTCAAGACATGAAGTTATCTGTCCTGTTTGGGTGACAAACTCAGGATGAGGACCTCTTTAAAGATCAGTCTATCCCATTTTGCTCTTTTTCCAGGCCTGTAAACTTGTGCTATGTCAGTTGACAGTTTGCAGGAGTTTTCAGGCCCCTTCCTTTCGCATCTCGGAGGCAGAGGTCGTTTTTAGGGTCTGTGAATATGCCTCCCTGAGAGCTGGTTTTTCTGAGCTACTACATAACTTCAGGAGAAAAAATAAATTGGCTTAAACCTTGAGTATTGGTTTCTCTTTGATTTTGGTCTTCATTGGTTATATATTCAATGATTTATTAAGATTTTTTAAATTAGAAGATATTTATAGAAAACAGACAAAATTACCCTATATATTATTATAGATCTTTGGAACATGTTTTACTTAAGCTATAATGTTCTTTTTTCTGTTTTTTTTTCCCATTTTGTTGATATGTATAAGTGCAAAATTTGAAGTTTACAGAGATCTTGAGCATTTTGTGCACATACATATCTTGGTAAGGTTACAAGACCTTTCTGTCTCTCCTTTTGGCCCTCCCCCTGCCCACCTCACCCCCCTTCCCCCCCCCCCCAGTTCCCATTATTTCCCACATTAAGTTCCATGAGATAATGGTGATCTGGGTTTCTCCTATCAGAGAGACCAT